>VZRZ01000996.1:1695946-1814931 GCA_013398175.1 Climacteris rufus
CAAAAAACAAACCAAAAGAACCCCATCCCAAAACCAAACAACAACAACAACAAAAAAAATCCCAAACCAAACATGCTTATATACATAAAAGAGCACAGGAATTTTCCATGGGGGTGGGGAACAACAATAGAGAAGCGATGACCTTGGGATGGCGCCTGGAGCCTGAACAGCTTGGCTATTGTATGGAAACAGCTGACTTCTGCACAGGAAGCAATCACTGCTGATTATGGACTCCAAACCTCTCTCTGTTTTTTTTCTGACTCCCCCCCCCTTTTTTTTTTTTGTACGTAAGGCAAAGCTCCTGAGGGCTCTTCAGACTCTCCCCAATTCCCCCCCGCCGCCGCAGCCTGCTACACTCGGGTTCCTGCGTCATGGGCGGCGGGGAGGCCGCAGCCAGGGACCCCGAGGGGCCCTGCTGTTCCTGCACTCCGGCTGCCAGGACACACGGGATTCAAGGGCACAGGGTCAGCCTAGAAGGCACTTTTGGGGACACAGTCACTGATATTCAGCAGTGGACCTGGGATGTGGCCTTCTGTTTCTTGTTGGCTCTGTGGGCTTGTTCCCAGGTATCCCAGTTTAAGAAGCAATTTTTACTATTAGTGCTTTAATGCATATTCCCCCTGCAGCCTTTTTTGTACCAGGTCTTATCAATAGGTTAAATGTTAAATTAATGCTAGATGGAATGTTGTCAGTTTGAGGATGAGCTCCTTAAAAGTATACTGTGCTGAAAAGCTTCAGCCTTTACTGAGTCAGGAATAAAGATGTGGAGAACATAATGAAACACAAAAACAGGCTCCTGGAGAGTAAGAAAAATTGTAGGTTTAATTGCACACTATGCGTTTTGTTAAACCGATGTATGCTGAATGCACAGAGGCAAAAAGACAACCACAAACACTGCAGCCAGCTGGGAGGAGGCCATTAGGGTGGTGTGTGCATTTTTTGTTGGTTCAGCTAGGAAAGCCAGATCTTTCCAAAGTTATGGAGAACACTGAGTGGGGATGAAGGTGGAAGGACTGAGAGGGGGAGGACACTGAAAAGCCGATTAAAGTTCCTTCCCTCATCTTCTTTCAGTGCAGCAACCAGGCAGGGAAAAACAGAGGGGACAGCAAAGCAGCAGAGCTTAATTAATTGGCTGGAAAAGCTGCAGAGGAAAGCAAGCTTTACTCTCTAAGCTGCCTTGGTCTCTACCTCTGCCCAGGAGCTCATCCGAGTGCCACTGTGCTACACAACTCCCTCGGGTGTTTCGGCTTATGCCCCATGAGGCACACAAGTATCATGAAGAATTTAAGCAACTCCAGACTTAACCAGCAGCAGAGCTGGGGTTATTCAGATTGTAATGATGGATTTGTGTGTCTGTGGAGGCAGTTAGGGACTTAAGCTGCTTTAGGCTTATAATATTTAGACTGCAGTTATGTTGACATACTTTATTTAGTGACACCCACATTTGGTATTCTGCTGCATATTGAGTGCCTGCCCAGTCCAGGGCAAACAAGAGATGCTGTGACTACCCTGCCCCACTGCGGAGCATTACAGATCTCCTGCTACCTGATAGCTTCAGATGCCATGGCAAATTACTAAAGATGCAGCACTGTGCCAAGGCAGTTGAGAGCCATGTTGATGAAACGTGTTACTTAGTCAATGAATTTTACATGAAGTGATTCAGACTGTTATCAGCTAAAGGAAAGGAGAGGCCAAGGGATGACAGTCCCTCTGTGATAGGACTTTTTTTAAGGTACCATTTAACTAAGTCTGTAGGCTGTTCTCTATGGAAATAAAGAAATACCAGTGGAACCAGAGGTCATGGTATTATGTTTACTCTTTTACTACTCTGTTTGACACTCTAGACTTTTGGTTAATAAACTGGTCTCGTTTGTGATGATTGTATGATTTAATTTCCACCATGCTTTGAGTATCACATTAAGTGAAAGCAAGTAGAAGCAGCTGTTGAATCTGGCAAGTTTGTGGGAGGATGGCTAAACCTGGAACTGCATAAAGAACAGTGCTAAACCTGATATATGATATTATATTCCTCCATCACATCCCTTTAAATCATTGCCAGGAAATCTCACCTTGCTCTGCTGACCTTCCCGCTGTTTCAGGTACACTCCCAAGTGCCAGTACTCACTTCTTCTAGAAGAATGGATTTGGGATTTAGACAGATGTCTTTTCAGAGATGCATTGAGAATAATTAAAAATACAGTTAGCCTCTGTACAGAGTGAGGAATCAAAAGAATTATTATACTAAGTATCTCTGAGATCTTCAGCCTTCCAACACAGAGCACTTTCTTTCAACACAGTGTATCTGAGAAGCCCCAGAAAAGGGTTAGGCATGTTTGGAAGTGACATGACTGCTTTCTAAACAGTGCTTATCTCCAAGATACATTTTACTTTGAAAAGACACAGTCATACTAAGACAGTCTTTACCATATGGTTTTCTTTACCAGTCTGCTCCCTTGATTTATGCAGTGTGGGAACAATATACTTCAGCAGCAACTAGTTTCTACCTGGTAGTGGCCATCGTGCTTGTTTGTTCATCAGACACTCAGCTGTTTCACATGACTGAACCTTTAAAGCTGCTCTTGGGATAGTTTTTATATGGTGTTCTTGAATGGGCATTATATGCTTACACAGCATTACACACAGCAAAGGCCTAACGTGACAAGTCTTTGAGCATCATTTTAATTCTTCGTATTATTATCAAAATTCTTACTGGCCATATATTTTCCTAACATTTAAGCAAAAATTTCCTTTGGTCACTTAGCTGAATTGCTTTCTCCTTACTACAGTAAATTAATATTTTAAATAGTCAACAGTCTTCTGGTTTCTCTAATGTGTATCCTGATGACCTTTGTTTAGCATACACTGAACTGTCTTTGTAAAAAAAAAATACAAAACTTCATGAAACATTTAATTCCCCTCTTTTCTCATTTCTTTTCTTGTTATTTTATTTTGTGTTATTTTCCTTTCACTCTGCCTTTGCTTAAGTGACCCAGTGACCCAGTGACTCTTCTCCAGCGGTATTGTTGGGCCGGCAGACTACCCTCCTGCCTTCCTGCCCTGCCTTCTGTGTCCCTGCCCCAGCCCACTGCTCTGAGCCCACCCAGGAAGCCTCATGATGACTGGATCTAGACAGACAAGCAATCAATGGTAAAAAGAGCTTCTTTTCCATTTCAGATGGGATGGCCCACAGTCACCAGAGGCAGATGGAAGTAAGGAGGCTTTTTTAGAGTGCCTGAATAATCTGCACAGAGAGGATCTGCCAGTAGTTAAGTATTTCTAGACACAAAAATTCAAAAATATATTTTGTAACCAAAGTGTGCTGTGAGGGGATGATACTATTTTTTTTGGTAATAATTTCCTCCTCCCACAAAACCCACCATCCATCCCCCCATACTCTCAATGACTTTTTGGTCTGATGTTTTCCTCTCTTTATAAGCCTTTCAAGGTGACTAGATAGTGGAGCTATCCCGTTACCAAAATCTGCAGCTTGTGATTCATGCACTGGGCTCAGGCCTAAGGCTCAGTAATTAATTTGTGAGAGAGAAGCTACTTCTATTTTCTTCTTACCAGTCTCATCCCCCTGCAGTTTGAGACATCCTGAAATACTTCTGGTAGGGAGATACAAATTAAGTAGAGCACATGTCTATCTCTTTCCATTGGACCCTATAGCAGAAAAGGGAACTTATTCCACAGGATTTGATAATATTTACTTCTCAGAAATGGCTACATTTTGTCCTTATTCTTCCATATTCAATTATGCACTTGTCCACATGGCAGACTCATAGGTTACTCATTTGTACTTGCAGCCAGCCTAGGCTTAGTTACAAGACTCCATGGACAATGAGAAATCCTGCAAAGTCACATCCTGAAGAATGGTCAGTAGCCATATGACAAGAAAAGTACTGTTGGTTGAGTTGCTTTCACAGTGTCTTAGTTGATGGCTGAAGTGCCTTTCTCAGTGGCAATGTCCTTCTCTCTGTATTTCTTGTAGCATCCAATCTGCTAATCAGTGTTCTCGCCCTTGCAGTTTACTCCCAGTTCCAGTATTGCCCTCCAGGACTGTTTAGTGTCATAAGTGTAGGTGGCCTTTCCTTTCCAAGAGAAACTCTGAACAACAGAGCACATTGCATCACCACAGCCAGATATAAAATGCTTTTAAACCCTTCTATAAAGAGGGTGCTATTCTTTTGGAGAGGGTAGGAGAAAGAGGAGGTAATTCAACGTCATCCACTTCCACCAGAGGGTCCTGAGGAAACTGTTATTCCTAAGGTCTACTGTTTTCCGAAGCCCAGAATAATGCCCACACTCCAGTACAATTTGTGCCTGCTCTAAGGTGCTGCCATCCATCCCTCTGGAACAAACACAGGAAATGCATCAGGACGCCTCGGCTGCAGATGGAAAGCACATCACTGAGCAGCACTTACGCTGCAAGATCCTCCAGATGAAAGTCTATTTCAATGAGCATTGTGTTTCAAGGTCCACTTCCTCCGAATCTGGAAAGCTTAAGAAGGAACATCCCACTTGTGTCTGCTGACACAAAGGGCTGCTGTGGCTTGGGAGATGTTATCGGCCTTCCCGTGCCACGGCAGCAGCCTTTCAGTGGCGTCTCCCAAGAATTACTCATTGTTCCCGGGGAGGCTTGACTCCTCTGGGTGGGATCTCATGGCATGCAGTTCAAATGGAAGTGGGTGTCGCTGGGAGGCCAGCCAGACTCATGACAAAGATCCCCAGCTATGGGGGAGTTACACTGGGGGACCAAGTTAACAAAGTCCATAGTGATCACAGAAGTGAATACTGATTCATAAAATGCATCCCTTTTTTTTTTGGCTGTAGTTAGTAAGTACCATTTGGAGCAATCAGATGTGAGTCTCGCCTCCTAGGCTGAGATGGCCTTGTCCTTTTTTTTTCATGTACTCAGGCACTATTGATTTCTAAAAACTCTTTCCCATGGTTGTCAACTTCGAGTTTAGTTCTGTCACGGCCAGCCTTAAATGAGAAAATAAAGAGTGATCCATGCTTTTAAAGACCATCACTTGAAATCCAGGGCTTCTGGGAGACACACATGACCCCTGAAAGGCTCTAGTCAGGTTCAGTTTGCAGAAGCCTCTTGCTCACATTATCCTAATGTCTTGTCTCTAAAATTAGAGTAGAGGTATAAAAAGCAGCTTCCCTGGGAGACTTCCTGGAACTGGTACTTCTGGTGCCAACTGAAGATACCAGGAATAACCACTTTTCTCACAATGATTTGTCTTCCAGACTGCACCTCGAAGCACTGAAGAGGAAAAGGAAAAATGACCTGAACATTTCCGGATTTTAGCAAATCTTTGATTTCCAGTCTGGCAGGCGCACATTTGAACTGAGGAATTTATTCTTTTTATTTCCTCCTCTCTCTTATGTCATAGCAGCAAATCCATCTCTAGCTTCTCTTCCTTATCTCTTTTATTTTTTTTTTAGGAGGTCAGTAGAAGATAAACTGCAAAAGAAAAATGTCTGTCAGTAATGATTTCTTCCATATAAATGAAAAAGATTGAGAACATATGTTTTGGAGAGGTATGGGAGAAAGGCAGCAGAGAGAAAGAGATACAGCCTTTCCTAAAAGCAAACTTTTAGTCTGCTTTGCAAGCAATGGAAATTCCAATTTTAGAAATTGTGCTACAGGCTAATAACATAAAACATTGTTGGCTATGGCACATGGAAAAAAAGAAAAAAAAAAGCTTTTGTAATTCTGTCTCTCTTGCCAGAGGAATGACACAAAGCCAGTCAAGCACATCAGGGGGAAATGCTAATTTTCCACAGATACAGCCTAAGAATATTCAGCTCATACTGGTCATGCATAACTATGTCGATACCATGCCACAGAGGTGTATCGTGTTATTTGATAAAATGTGAACTTCTGAGTTTTCCATCAATGGCAAACCTGCAAGCTTGAGTTAGTTAGCATCCCAACAATCAGCATGTAGGGAGCCCGGTGGACTAAGGACAGAAGTTCACTGCATAGTTTTCCCAAAATAATGTTGTTATTTTGTGTAGCGTATGCTACAACTCCATGGCAACCCAGCCAGGGAAAATGGTGACTGAATGGTGACAATGATGTTGAGTTACTTTCTGATAACCTCACTCACCCCATTTCTGGACCTAGTGTCATGCTAGTCAGCTGCTGATGGCATGTTGCCACCAGTTTCCTCCAGACTGAAGCATAGACAGGTTTTAAAAGAACTGCTGACAAACTAAGCCAAACACATGCCTGGAATAACCTTTTAGTTTAGTGTTTACCACAGAAGTGGATTTGGCCTATGGCTGTGTGTAAACCACTTTCTCAAGGATGCTGTGCTGTTTTTGTGGAGTCAGGAGAGAGCTTCTGAACCATGAGCACAGTAATCAGTGCAGATAGAAACCCTGTGGCTCTTGGAGTATGCCATACAACTCACAGAGAGAAAATGATCCTATTAACAGCTGACAAGATGGCAGTAGGACATCCTGGATGAAAAAAAAATAAATCATTACAAATGCATGGAACTGAGAAATTCAAGGCATCCCTGCATGAAATCCCCAGTTCACTTACAGCCTGAGCTGTAAATATTTGGCACAGTTTAACAAAAGAGAAAACAATGAATCCATAACTGTTTTTCCATGTTACAGATCAATTTGTGGTGGGTAATTGCTAATGCATGTCAGAGCAGCCTGTAGAATGTCAGTGAGTACTGTTTCCTTGGGCCACAATGGGTCAGTTAAGTAGTTAAAGTCTGACAGGGCTCGAGGCAGCTCTGTGTGTACCACCTAGTAATTTGATTCACTGTGAGATAGACATAAAAGTCCAACAACATACAAGACAACAACATACTCTCCTCAGCTGTGCAACTATGGAGATGTTTCTGAGCATCTCAAAGATGGAGACTCCCTTTTTACAAATTGTCATATGGAAAACATAAGAGGTATTTTGTACAAGTTACGTCTGGGGAGATTCCAACTGGACACAAGAGGAAAATTTTTCACAATGAGAGTGAAATCCAATCAGCTATTGGAATAATCTCCCTAGGGAAGTTGTGGTCACTTTTAGGATTTGGCTGGCCAGCGTGCTGGACCACTTTGTCTAGATTGTGCTTTTGCCAAGAAAAAGTGAATTACATGATCCTAGAAATCTCTTCCAACCTAGTATTCTATGATGCCTCTCAGTGACAGGGGAACTGTTGCTCACTCCTATAGGTGGTAGCAGGCTGGAGCCTCTGAGGCTTATGGGATTGTATTTAAGTGCCCCAAAACAGAGGTTGGACAGAAATTAAATATTTAAACTTTGCACACCTGGGACTGCCTAACTCCCAGCGATTTGTGAGCTGCAGAGTGATGTGCGTTGGAGACTCCCAATCAGTGCCTATCTATGTGTTTAGGCATTGACACCTTTAGCTGGCAATGATCAGCTTTATCCCTGGTGCCAAAGATGAGACTGAAGCAAATGGGAGTTAAAAATAAAACCAACATGCTTGGAAGGAGTGTAAGGAAGGGGTCTCCCCAGTTAACCAGAATAGCAAGCCCTTCATCTTCTGGAAAAACATGATCTTTATTGTGTAGCATCCAAGCCTCCTGGAACCACTGCCAGGAGATATTAGCTGCTCACTTTGGACTTACTGATATTGAGGGAGTGACAGCTCTACTGCACAAAAGCTAAGAGCTCCTCTGGAAGCAGTACAACTCTTCCGTGCGATAGTGATAAATATGGATAGCTTCTGGACTAGGCTAGAGGGCTGCAGGGAAAGTGACTTGCTGAGAAAATTTATGTACTTTTGTCACTTTCCTAATCTGCAAGTTGAAAGTGACTTCAAGGCAATTCTAGACTGGGCAAGCCTGACAGTGGAAACAGACAGACATGGCACAAGTCATTAGCAGAATTGAAAACAAATACTAAAACCAATGAGCATGATACAATTTTCTTGGCTGTGTACTCCTTCCCTGCCCAAAGACACATCACTGATGATGTGAATATTTCTTAGGCTGTTCTTGTTCAGCATTTCTGGTGCTAGATAGCAAAAAAAAAAAAAAAAAAAGGGAAAAAAGGGGGGAATTTTTTATCTGACTACCTACTTCTTTCCTGGCTGTTCCATTTTTTTAGAGATGCATGTTTCAAAGAACACAGTAGCTGTGATACTGCATGTATTAGCCTTGCCCAGATGTCAGTTCAGTGACCAGTTGGCATCTACCAGCTGAGGTTGTTTAAACATTGAACATTAAAATCTTTTGCAATCTGAAAGTGGTGCATCAGGTCCAAGGAACAAACTAAGGTGGTGTTTTCCCCTGGTTAATGCCATCCATTTCTGCCTGCAAGCTACTTCTTCATGTTATTTCCAGGCAGTTTTTGTACTCAGGAAAAAAATGTTGAAGACCAGTTTGTCCTTCATATTCCCTTAGGATAAATACAGGTTCAGGAGTGCATGAGCCTGACTTTTCTTCTCTGATAGAAAGCTATTAGCACAAGAAAGAAAAGGAAACTGCTGGCTACTTTGTGCTGCTTCTCAGCTGATATACCTCAGTTAGCTCTGATTCATGACCCTGGGCAATGACTCTCTTGACCACATGCAATGGACATGCCAGCATCTGTCAGTACAGATGAGTAGGAGCTCTGGCACATACTCATTCTTCTCATTTGATCAATAAATCTCCCACCAGCTCTATTTGCTCAGCTTTGCTCACAGATGACTTGTTGCAGTCATGACACCATAACTTACCTAAAAGCAAACTTTACACCTTGTCCCAAGAGTTTGAGTGTTGTTGCTTTCCACGTGGACAGTCAAGGCTTTCTGTGGTATTTTTAGAATATTGTGGTATTGGAAAGTCCAGTAGTCCCAACCACCACAATCAGCCTAAGGTTAATGTGTAAAAAACCACCCTCTTGGTGCCAGATTTTACAACAGCAAAGTACTATATATAGCTTTTCAGGAGATAAGGGTAATTCAGCCTGATACTTGAAGGCAGAAGGTCATCAGCAGTGAGAGCTGGAAAGAAATGCTTCACACCATGTGTAGCAATGTCTGATGGGGTAAGGACAGCACGCTTTGTTTGTAATTCCATTTCATCATCACGTGCTGCTTGTTACTACACCGGCTGAATACCAGATAGGGCTGACTAATAACTTCACCCACTGGGCCAAATCTATGTTCTGAAATTATGGCTATTTTAGGAATGCAAATCCCCCAATGATTTACTGAATCGAATTTACTTGTTGTTACCTCAGAAATCCTTCTCAACTTTTTATTTCTATAATAAATTTACCATAAAGCTCCTATCTTCTTCTTTGATCGGCATCAAAACTAAAGACCTCATCATCTTCTCTTTCTGTAACACAAATCTGCTATTTCTAGCACAATCTAACACCAGAACTCCCTCTTGGAGCAGATCTCCCTCTTCTCTGCCAATTCCCCTTCTAAAGACTGTATCTCCATTCAAGGTTCTAGGCAACACAAGAGAGCAGCTTAGCTGAGCATTAAATGCAAAAGTCCTGGGCTTGGTTCTGAGCAAGTCCATCACATAATTTCTACCTCACTTTCATAATTTGTAATTGAAATTGGCAACAGTTCTTAGAATTAGTAATTATCAGATAAGAGCAAGAACCACATACTACAGCATGTCGTGGCTGAGGTCTATGTGGCTGTGACTATACTGCAGACTGAACAAAATGGCTCCTAAACACAAAGGTAGCAGAATGTCCTCCAACCCAGGATTTCTAGAGCAGACTGGCTACATGGCATATGCAGTAGCAGTTGGCCCTGCATTTCTTTGTGTCTCATGGGTTATGTCTCAGGCATTAAGACATAATGGTTATCTTTTTTGTGGGTTAATTTTTTTGAGTTCAAAGTGTTTGAAGTAATGACGGTGTTGTTTTGAAGACCACCCAGCTGGAGTTTTCCTGTTCTGACAATGAGAACATGCACGCTATGCCTTGAGGCTAGAGGCTGTGAACTACTGCAGAGGACAAAGCCTACTGCAAAACCATGTAAGCCAGGGAGACAACTTGAGAACATCCATTAAAATTTTTGAGACTGGCTTGCAGAGGGACCTGTCATTCAAAATGCTCTGAGAAATCTAGTTTCAGTAATCCGAACTGGTCTGAGGTAACACTTAAGCGATGTAGACACTTGTACGTGTAGTGCTCAGCTGGAACTCCTCCATTGAGCATAAATCTCTCACAGACACCAGTGTGCCAGGCATCTGAAGCTAAAGCAAAGGCTTATAGCAGGAAGCTCTCCAGGCTTAGAGTAATAGCAAAATGGCAGGATAAACCCTCTGAAACCCAATTTGAAGTGTACCTCTGTGTGCACAAGAAGGTAGACTTTCTCAGAAAGACTGTCAGGAGAAGACCCTAACATGTCTCCTTCCCCATTTCTCTTGATATCTGCCTTGCACTGGAGAGGGGGAAGCTAGAAGCCAGATATTAGCCTGTGATACAGATGCAGCAGCAGAGTGTTTGACCAGGGCAGCATTCTGCTGGTTTACACACTAGCTAGTGCCAAGCTGCTCCTACAACAGAGTGGCATCAAAAAACTTGATAATAGTGCTCAATACTTTTGCAGTTGCCTTCTCCTTCTCCGTCCTGTGTACCTCACCTTTGCATCAGACACTTCCACAAAGAAGTGCCAGCTCTGAAGCACCTCTTTGATATAAACAAGTCTTTTCAGCCTGCCTATAATCCATCCTGGATTATGTTGAAAATTTATGCAGAAAAAATTGCCTTTCTCTCCTTGGCATTTGTTATTACCTACGCCAAGGGATGTGGATAAAAGTCTGAGGACCAAGCACATAAAAGGTAAGAGCAGAGGACCACAAACTGAGGTCTTTTGTCATTGATCCTTCCTCAGACACCCAATGGAGAGATATGTTGGTTCTGTTTTATGTGTTTATCAACAGCAAACACTCACACCACCCCCTTGGGCCTCCTCCACTTCCCCAGTCTTCTCCTCAGAGACTCTGGGTATATTAATTCCAGCCGGGCACACAAGTTCAGAGAGCCCCTGTGGAAGCGAAGTAGTGAAACAAAAGGAAGGCAGAGACACTTTCAGTGCTGTTTTGTTTTGCTGCAGGAAGCTCAGAGACAGCCGTTCAGGCAGCAGAGACGGCAGGTCACGGAGTGGGCACTTCCTACGAGACGGGAAGCCGCAGCGCCCTGTACACGGGGCTGCGGCGGGATGCAGGCTCCATGCCCGCCTTTGGACTTTTATTGCCGCAGCCGGCGCCGCCGCGGCTCAAAGGCACGACTGCGAAGGGCCAGGCACCCTGCTGCCACTGCAGCTGCTCAAACAGCTCTCTGCTCAGGGCTGTGTGTTGCCGCCGTCCTGCAGAAGTCTGTGGCTGATTTGTGAAGAGCCACACAATGCCAGCCAAAGGACCAGGAGCACTGGGAGGACAATCACTGGGTACCAGAGGCACGTGGCTGAGTCTGTGTGGATCATGAATGGTGTTCCTACAGCACATTTATGAGGAGAAAAAAAGCAGCTGTCAGACAAACTACCTGAAACTTGTCTTTTTAAATGTGTTGAATGGTTTATGTCATACCTTAAATGTCTACTAAAGTTATCAATGTGGAGGGGCATCTGAGGAGACTGTAACCATTTTTTAAAAAATAAAATTGATTTTAAAATAAATTTCAGCTGTACCTTCCAACATTAGTTTGTAGGATATATCTTATATTTATTACTCTTAATGTAGTTTACATTTCACAAATATAATGGAAGCTCTGGGTATTTACTGTAATGGTATGCCATGTACAAACACAACAAACTTAAGGTTTCTCCAAATATTGATGAACTAAAGTCTAAAGAATCACAGAATCTCAGCAGTATGTTCTGAGTTGGAAGGGACCCACACGGATCCTCAACTCCCACTGTTAAATGAATGATCTGTATGGGGATTGAATGTGAGTGTGTGAGAGAAAGAGGGAGAGAAAATTAGTCCACAGAAGAGGAAAATCTAACTCCTGGCAGAAAATGCATACAAATATAAGTGTGTACATATATTTATGCACGCATATATTCTGTTTCTACTGGTTTAGTTGAAGGGAGAGCAGAACAGGGTCATTCGTGACTCTAGTTTAGGAGTCCCAGCACTCAAAAAGATCAATGCACCCTGAAGACTTTCCTACTCTGTGCTGGCCAGTAAAGGTCCTTTGCTCATTGCATCAGAATGGCTCTAACTTTTAGGACAGATAGAGGCTGTCATGACATTTTACATACCAGCCCTTCAGAACTTGTTTTGTTGCTGGTGCAACCATCAGTGAGGAATAACTGTCAGAGATTTTATTCTCACAGAAGTGCCAAGATGAAAATTTGTTTCATATATCACAACTCATTTTGATTTGAATGATACCATCAGTTGCACTATAGTGATTAAGGCTGTCAATACAGGGCACTGTGATTAAAGCTGTCAACACACATAAATACAATTAATACTCAGCAACCTGAACTTAATTTTCTATACCACAATTATTATGTTGTCCTGAGCTCAGGAACCGGATGTGATATACCGTTTCTAATTTAGGTTTTTGAATAATCTTCCCAAGACAAAATATGCTAACATTTCATATAACTAAAAGTGTGAAGCTAAAACATGAAAATTAATATACAAAGAGACCAAACTATGGAAAGACCCCAACCTTTCTTATCTTTCTGAAAACCATTGAGTGTGGTGATGCAACAAAAAGGGAGAGGTGAAAGCCTCTAGATTTTCAAATTGTTCTAAAAGTTGAGTTGTTGCACAGTGGATAGAAGTCTGCTTTGATCTTGTGCTTTGTGCTGGGAAGTGTCAGGAAGAAGAAATGTGTCAGCCTAGTGAAGTACTGACATTCTTGCACACCAGTAAGAACCAGCTACAAATGGAACTGGCATGATTTCCAGGGCTGTGGGAAGATGAAAACAGCATGGAGAGTTATGTAGGGAAATCACAGGAAATTTGTTAATTACAGCAGGTATGGCGGGTGATTTTATATGAGGACTCGTGTATACATTTACCTACTCAACTGTGTTTCCAAATGGATGAATACTTGTGAAAAAACTGCTCATCTTTATTTCAGTTAAATTGAGGTGACTGGAACAGTTCATATTATTTTTCATGTAAATTCATTAAATTCTTGTTAAGCCTAAGGGGTTACTTCACTACACAGTAGAAGAACATAAAGATTGTTTAGAATAGCAGCCTAAATTTGTTTTGAGTTTGAATAAGTTCACTTAAAGAAATAAAATATAAAAAAACACATTTCAGAAAACAAGCATTTTAGGAATTGCTTAAAAAAGATTCCTGCTAAAATGATTACATCTTTTTAGTTGCTAAAATATTTCAAATTGTGAAAAATTCAAGTAATTTGTGAATTAGTGGGATTTTTCAAGAGCTTTTACTTTAAAAAATAAAACTTAACAAGTTTTACTTTAAAAAATAAAAAAGGCCACCAAACCACAACACTAATTTATTGTATTTGGAAAGGACTACAGAAGTACATCACTCTGATTTCATCTTGCCCATAAGCACTGTTTCCATACCAGTTTTGCCTTTTGTAGAATTGAAAAGAAGCAGGGGAAATCCATGTGAATTATTTCACCTACAGAGCAGGAAACACACTGGAAAAAATTCCTGTGACATAAGCAAGCTATTGTCCACTGTCCAGTCCCTTGTTCTGACTGCTGCACAGAGCAAGAGGCTCACCTACTGAAAAGCTTTAAAGGTCATGACCCTACCTTAAAACGACTGTGCTGGGTAGATCATGCTACCCTGCTCGTTCCCCTTTGTAGCCATCTATACTTGGGTGAAATACATTTCAAGTGGTCCCTTACATTCACAACTGGTTTTTATTGCCAGGCTGTCACAGAGCAGCAGCAGTAGAGAGATCAATTTGATTCCAGTCTGTTGGACTCAAAGGAGAGTTGGACAGAGTCTATTTGCATGATGCTTGCATTTTAAGTAGGATATCTGCTTCAATAAACAATGTTCTGTGCTTGCTGAATAGGCTGGATTTCAGCTCAGGTGTCCTGACTGAAGTGTAATCTGAATTCAGTCCCACCTGGGGTGGGAGGGCTCCAGCGCAGAGACTGGCTTTTGGCTTGAATAGGCAGTTTCTGCGAGATGAGAACTCTGCTCTTCACTGAAGCACTGGCAGGTCTGATCCAAAGGTCATTGAGGCTGATGGAAAAGCTCCAGATAAATCTAATAGCCCTGGAACAGGCTGTAACTTATACTTTGCTCTCTCTTTTTTTTTTTTTTTTTTAACTTTTAGATATCCATTTTCTGTATATAGCAACAACTTTCCTATTTCTTTAATCTTGTTTGTGTTTGCATATTTAAGAGCCCTTCACTGACTGGACAAGAGTGAGACAGAGGAGAAGTGACCAGAGTCATTAGTCAGCTTGGAGATATTTCTCCAGTCCTAGGGTGAAAAAATTCCAATTTGTATTTGTTGTTCCATACTTCTCCTCTATTGTCATCAAGCTGAAATATGTGCCTTATATTGCCTAATAGAAAGATATTTAGAAAGCTTTACAGTTTGATAGTCACTGTTTTGTGAACTATCTGAACATGAGAAAAGCTAGCTTGGGTTTGTTTGTATTAAAAATGCAGAACTTTTTCTTCGGAGGGACTTCTACATGCTGATTAAATGGATATTTTTGTGTTTTCTTCAAATCATTCCACCAGTTTCCTCCTCATCTAGAATGTCTTTTCCTTGGACAAACCTAGAAATTTTCCACAGAAAATTTTCCAGAAATTTTATCTGCAGAAGTGCTGGTTCTAGGCCTGATAACTGTTTCCTTTGTTGATAAAATTAATTAAAGAAAACACAAAGAGCATCAGCCTTTTTACCAAAACATGATGAAGAATAGATAAAATAGTAAATTATTTAAAGATTCATAATAGCATAATGTACAACAGTCAATTTTATTACAAATTTATGACATATTAAAATGTCAAAAACAGGAATTCAGAGAAAGCATACACATATGAAACTCATAAAAGCCATCTCATTGTGAAAATGAGTTATGTCATACTGCTTAAGGAAGTGGATGCCCAGAAATTAGCTTTTTGCTTTGCTGTAACTCTTAGCTCTCTGTGAATGGACACAGTGGCCCTGCCTTACCCTGATGTCTGTGAATCCATTTAGTGTTGTCCAAAGACAAGAAAAGGTGTCCTGTGATGAAATGGGCAGATGTAAAATACAATAGCCTGGTACATCCCTTTTCTTAGTCAGTGTAAGGTGCTATGCTACTACCTGGTGTATAAGCGAGTCCTCACTTATCAGGGGTCCACATGCAGGCCCACCATGCTGGCTTTGCTGCATTGTTTCAGGGTTTGGTTTGTCCCAGTGGAGGCTTTGACTTGCTGTGCCCATACTTGAGTGGTATACTCCTGTGATGCACCATTCTGCATGTGGTCTCTCATGGAGGACTGAATGTGGAGGACTATACTCAGTCTCTGAAGGACCTGGGAATTTTGCTACTTTTTAGAATTGTTATTTGTTAGATTTCCCAGTGTTTTGCCAGGAGGTCATTTTGTTGCTTTCAGTTTCCCAGTTTTGGGTGATTATATTTTGCTGAAAGCATGGGCAGAGACTCTGTCTTCATCCCTCTCAATGAGATTATTTGAAGTGTTAGTTGTAGGGCACAGGAGAGCTGTGGGTAGAGTATTGAATGATGTAGGAAAAATGAGATTGACAGGAATGAAAGGCTTCAAAATTCAGATGGATGTTTTTGTTCCCTGCTAGCAATTCCCCATTCCAACTACACAGTGTGACTTGGCTTAGGTAAGATGGACTGTGCTCTTAGTTACTTTGATCTCTCATATCTCCTGATGTCTTACCCAACCTTGAGATGAGGAGAAAAAGGGCCTGCTGTTATCAAGCGGAGTTATCCCCTACTAATGATGAAAAAAAATAGAATTTGACAAAATAAGGGGGTTTGCTTTAGTTCCTGAAACAATTCTTTCTTTGTGGTGGTTGAACATATATGTTGGCAAGAAATTGTTTTTCTTTATATATGTAAAAAATCTTTTTAACACTTCGTCATCTGATACTTAGATAACAAAAAGCCGAATTAGCTTCCATTGAAGCAGACTTTCCTATGATAATTTTTAAAATTAAAGAAAAATTAGCACTATTTGCACAACTCTTTCAATTTCTGAAAGAAATCAGAGTACTTTTCTAACATACATAATTGTTTTTGTCATAAAAGAGCAATCCTTACAGAGGGGTTTTCATTTTAAATTGATTTCCTCAAACAGGTGTGAAGACATCAGCATAGTGACTGCCTTTTGTCCTTATCTTCTAACATATATGTACTCTTTAGTTTAGTTTGAAAAAGAATGGTTTTAGAGGGAAGTAATTTCTAATTGTATTTAACATTTGTGTCAGTTTAATGGACACTAAGTCTCATAATATTCTTGTTTAAGCACCACTAAGGAAATACACATGGGTACTCCTTTCATAGGTAGAACTGCAGTCATCGGTCAGCAGTTGTTTAATGAGGAGGGAATAAATATTTTTTTGAGTGTAGCTATTTAATTTCTAAACTTTTTCTTCCCTGTCAAATGAAACCATATTTCGAAATCTATGTCTGTTTTCTTGTTATTCCCACTGGCAGGCTTAGCATTGAATAATTCAGCAGACTAAGTAGCCTATGCCAAGTATAACCTCAAATCCCCAGACTTACAAAACTCAATTTCAAGTTTCTCACTTTAAGCAATACATTTAATAAATTATGTATTTTCCCTTCTAATATGCATTTTCCAATGGATTTCAAGTAGCCAAGACACCATCCCTTGATACTATTCATTTTCATATTAAAGGAAGAAAAAAAGCTCAATATGGTGTAAATATTCCCCTAACCAAAAGCCTTACTGTTGGTTTAGTTGTTTTGTTTTTTTTGAAATCTAACCCTGGGAAAATATGACCATACAGAAAAATTATTCTGAGTTCCTGTAATCTGTACTAGATACTACTGCATGAAGAAAACGAGAGGTAAACATCTAATTAAGTGTATAATCATCTGCTTGTGTAATTTGCCAAAGATATAATTTATTCTAAAATTACTGAGAAAAGTACAGAAGAAGGAATAATCAACACAGCCTGGTAATTAGGTATGTGTCCTCTGGCACACGGCCTGTCATATTTTAGACCAAAAGTGGATCTGAGCTGCACATTTTTGATGCAGATCTTGACTGATTATGATCTCTCCAAAACTCAGGGTGTTTGGCTTGTGGTGTTGGCAGAACCCAGCGGAAAGGGTACAGCTGTGTCCTGCATCCCAGTCAGATTCCTACATCTGTAAACACTCATGGGATTTCAGATTGAATTTTAGCCTTATCACGCTCTCACGGATGCATACCACAGAAAGCAATTAAGATGTTGGGAAATCTAAGTGATTGTAAAGCTTCAGGGCACGTTAAAACTGCTTGTTATCCTCCCCAGGAGAAGGAAACACAGGGAAAAATAAAACCATAAAGAGCTACTATGACCTCTTCTGACCCCTCATCTTTTGCTTCTGAAAGAACAAGAAAGATATTAAGCTATTAAAGAGCATCCAAAAGAGGGCAACAAAGATGGTAAAGGACCTTGAGGGGAAGCCATATGAGGAGCGGGTGAGGTCACTTGGTCTGTTCAGCCTGGCGAAGAGGAGACTGAGAGGAGACCTCATTGCAGGCTACAACTTCCTCACAAGAGGAAGAGGAGGGGCAGACACTGATCTCTTGTCTGTGGTGCCCAGTGACAGGACCTGAGGGAAGGGCCTGAAGTTGTGTTGGGGAGATTTAAATCGTATATTAGAAAAAAGCTTTTCACCCAGAGGGTGGTTGGTCACTGGAACAGACTCCTCAGGGGAGTGGTCGCAGCACCAAACCTGGCAGAGTTCAAGAAGCATTTGGGCAATGCTCCCAGGCACAGGGTGTGACTGTTGGGGATGGTGCTGTGTGGGGCCAGGAGCTGGACTCAATGATTCTTGTCAGTCCCTTCCAGCTCAGGATATTCTGTGATTCTGTTATTCTGTGATACAAGTGCCTGTGTTAGTAACAGGCAGATACCCTTCTAGGTGGATCAATTAATTGCTATTTGCATCACAAGTGGAAGTAGAGCAGTGATCTAATCTACAGACGCTTTTATCAAACAGCTTGCCTTAGTCTCCTCCACTGAGCTTTCTGTTTTAGTCCCTTGCCAAATTAACCCTGAAGGTGTAACATGACATTCTAGACTCTACCCAGTGTCTGCAAAGGAGTTGTTTTCCATTTGGAAAGCTTTAGTGGTGGGAGTCAAGGGCAACAACATTTTTGACATCATTAAGTCCATAACACAATATTCTTCCTTAGAAAAATCTTCAGCTAAACAAGGATCTGGTCATTATGCTGGGTGCTTGGTGGTCATATCTACAGAATGAGTAGACGTGATAACAGCTGGCTTCATGTTCCTGTAGTCATTCTACAAGAGTTTCGTTCTCTCACTTATTCTGAGCACTTACCTACACAGCACAGCAAGATCACTAACAAGGCAAAATACTACACTGCATCTACCCTAAATCTCTGTGATAAGAAATGACACCCGGTGACATTGTTAGGACCAGTGGTACAGGAGACACCTTTTGAAGGGATCATTGCTTTGACAGGTGAGAGAAGAGGTTTTGGAATCTGTCTCTTGAGGGAATGCAATTGGAATGGTGCCTTTGGCAAAGGGGATACAAGGAATTAGAAACAGTAAAAACTGCAGTCACAAGGTCTCTAAGGAGGAAACATTCTCTAGAAACAGAAAGACCAAAGCTGTGTTATATCAGCTATTTGACAGATTGGCTGGATGTCACATCTGGAAAACATTGCAGGAATTTGCACAAAAGCTTTAATTTTCCTTGAAAGACACTGTCGCTTTCGGCTTGTTTCACAGCTCTAACAATTGCAACTTTGTCCCATCTGAAGAAAAAAAAGAAAACTCTTCATTGTTCTTTGTCTTCATTTATAACTTTCAGGTACATTTGAGAAACACTTTATGTGGTAACGGGAAATAAGTGTCCACTTATCTTTTCTGAGATGAGCCACTTGAGTTGACTCAGCTGATTCAGTCCTGTGGTGTTTAATGAAATATGGAAGAAATTTTTCAATCTAACATGACCATTATATTTGCTACTTGTTTAGAAATAGCTGCTATCTTTCTTAAGCCTCTTTGTATTATCATAAGACCTTCTCTACTCTCTTGAGAAATATATTTTTAAGATCATCTAAACTGAAAAACAAAAGACTGCATGAACCCCATTTTGGAGGAGGAAACCTGATGTCTGGAATAACAAATGTTTTCATAACCTCAAGACAAGCAATATTCAGAAATAGAAAAAGTCAATAGAAGAAAGAGGGGGGGAAATGGGATCAGAAGCCACTGAGGTTTTTACTGTCTACATATAGTGACATGGCTCTTCAGTCCACAAGTCCACCTCTCTCCTTTTTAATCTGTTAGTTATTAAAACTCAAATAACTACTAAACCTTCCAGAAGAAGTGACTGGTACACAGCTATGTAGGGATGCTGCTCTGAACAGATCCTCCCCTCATGAACCCCTGATGCAAGTCATTACCTCAGCAGGGTAGGGTGCCTGTGTGACTTCTGAAATCTCATTAAGAATGTGATCTGCTCCTCCTACTTCTCATCAATAGGTGATTTTTCTTGCTTTCAGAACTAGCTGTCAGATAAAAGAAAACACAATTCTTCTCCAGGTTGCTCTGCTGTTCAGATAGACTACTAAATACACATTTTAGTTAATATAGCTGATGCACTGAACAAGAGATGAAAAGTGAAGTTGTATTAGAGAATAAATAAACCACATGCATCCTCATGTCTGAAGAGATTTTTTAGCATTGCTCTGGTTAGGCCTTGAGATTAAATAGAGCTCTTTCAATTAAGCAAACTGCAGCTAAAGAATTCACAACAACTCAGTCAACACCAATTACTTGATCATAAAATGTTAAAAAGGAAATAGACAAGGTGAAAAGGGGAAGAAAGGTAAACAAAGAACCTGCTGATCTGCTGCATTTCTTTTTTGCATACCTTCAGAGCTAAATGAAACCCTCCAGGAAACTGCTGGCACATGGAGCAGGAGCCTCTGTTATACATCCAACCACTTGCTTCAATGGTTACTTTTCAAATTCAGAGGGCAGCCTAGCTAATCCACAGACAGAACTATTTACAGTTAGCTCTCAGGACTTGGTGCATGTTGCTATGAAGTCTGAACATGTATGTGCAGATAAACTACACTCATATTTAGATTTCCTCAAGGAGAGGATTTGAGGAGAGCTTTAAAACCCTCTCCATTATCTGTGCTGCAACTCAGCTGAGCACTTGCAGACAACTTGCATCTGCCTCCCCCACCCCTGGGCATTACTGCATTTTCTTTCCAGCTGCTTCAGAGCCACGGGGAAATTGCAACTGTGGGGAAAGCCCCTGTCTTCCCCTGGCCCCAGGATGTGGGCCAGCCTGCACTCACTTCCTGATCTAAAGGGTCCAGCATGGAGGCATGTCATCTCACTGGGAAGAGGCAATTCCTTCCTGTCTCCCTACTGTGCCTGTTGTTGGAGCTACCTGAGCCTCCCCAGGAATCATGCTGGGAAACTGTCACTGTGAGAAGTCTGAAAGTGTCAGAGTGGGCAGGTGAGAAGCTGAGCACCTCAGAACTTCCCTGAAGCTATAAAAACACACAACATGAGCACCCATCACCAGCCCCTGGCTACCAAAACTCACAGAGATTGGAAACCTGGGGGGGTGTGGAAGAAGATAGAGCATGCACAACTGCCTAATTAAAGTCATCATGGAGCTTTAGTTAATATATGAATACATAAGCTTTTGGTCCAAGAAAGATGTGCAAATAGTTTAAATCTAATTGAAAGAAAAAAGTAAGAATTATAATTTGACCCTTGGCTTCACAGCTTGAGAGGAGCAAGGAAAGATGTGGGAAGGTGGAGGACCATGACAGAAGAGGGTAGAGAGGCCTTAACCTGCAGAAGCACCATGTAGTGTGCAAACTAACCTAGAGGATACAGGATCATCTGACAGAAATAATAAATTTCTGGTTTTGACTCATGAAGAGTTGAAAGAAATAACTATAAAGGCAGAGATGGGTAGGAGAAAAGCAAAGCGCCAGTAGGAGGATTTCAGAAGGAGACAAGCAAAGGGAGCATGTCCCCAAACCACAAGAGAAGGAGCAGTGTGCCCATCACGTGTGGGAAGCAGCACATGCATGGGGGGCAGATACTGCAAAGGAAAAACGGCTCCCCAGGCCATGTGTTGGAGATATGAGCAGTCCTGTTGACGTGCAATTGAAGAGGAGCCAGCGCTTATCTTCCCCACTAGGACTATTGCTACTTCATCTGTTACACTTTGTCTTCCTTTTTGAATGCTTGCGTCTGTTTGTGTTCTCCTCCTGTGTGCCAAGTGTACAGTGACATTTTACACAATACTGTTCTCCGGTGGGAAAATGCCTGAGAAGTCTTGCACAACCTGATGTGTCCATAGTGGCTGACACCTGAGTCATGCCAAGTCTGGGACTCTTTCAGTCCAGGACAGTCACTTTTTGCCATGAAGGCATAATAATGTCAGGTTTCATAATGCTATGGGAATAGTAACCCAGATGTTTCAGGAACTGCTTGAAACTTCTAGGAATTTCTTAAAACAACTGGGTAAAAACCAAGATAAAGGACTGGTCAGTTCACTGAAAGTCTGTTACTTTTACTTATTACACTAAATGGATGACTGAACAATTACTGCAAAATTAATGAAAATTGTAGTAATTTTTCAAAATGACTGATTTCACTTGCAACTCATCCAGATGTGCTGAGAATATAAAATTGCATGGGAACAATTTCTGTGATAGTGAGCTGTATGAAACATAAATTGTTGCCATAGGCTCTCCTCTTACACAATGAATTAGACTGAAATAATAGCTGAAAACAACTAAAAAGCAAACAGTACATAAGCGCCTTCTTTCTCATCTTGGACTAGCTCTACATTTGACTTCACATTTGAAGGAATTTTTATGCTACTCTAGATCTGCTATGGCAGAGAAATCTGTTGCTGCAGTGCCCTGAAACTCCCCCTGAACTCTCAGGTGAAACCTCAGAAGGTTGGAAACAGCCAAAAACTTGGGTGAGGGAAGAAATGGGGAAAGAGTGTTCAGCATTCTAATGTGCAGCATTCTGCTTCAGCAGATGTTAAAGATACTAAATTGTTCTTTACTCTGTATCCTGTGTGGAAGAAAAGCCCATCCTCATCTGGCTTTCTTCTCACTGAAGAAGCACAAGAGGAGGAGTTTGTGTGTCCCCTGCACTTTCTGTAGCCATTTCCCCATCCCTACTCTACTACCCTTCTGCACCAGCCCTCCTGGCTCAGTAGATGGAAGAGATAAAAAGTTTACCTTGCAGTAAGCTGAAGCTTGTCTGCTGTTCCTCAGTGGGCCAGGCTTTGTGTCATGAACTTGCACATTACTGCCGTGGATAAATAAACCCAAGAAATTCACGGATATGACTGAAGAAAGGACTTATGTAGTAGTCAAATACATATTATTAAAGGAAGTACTTAGATAAATATTTAAGTAAAGCTGAGAACTCCTGCTCTTCTCCTGTCAAATCCTGAAAGTACCTAAGCTCCCCGAGAGACTCACTAGTCTGGTTTTCCAAGGAAAAAAGTCCCTGATTGAACTTTGACTATGATGTCACCTCATCATAGCTCTTGAACCCTTGGGAGAATTCACATCATGCTTGGAAGATGGCTGGAGCCTCAAAGATAGCTGTGTGCCTATGGGTTTTGGGGAAAAGTTGAAGACAATGTAACACTCAATCCTAACAGAAAGCCAGAGGCAAGAGGCTTAGATACCCAAAACATCTGTGATGACTTGATAGTTATCGCCAGTTTCTGTGGGACACCTAGCTCTACGCTACAGTCCCCGCTCACCTAAATCCCACCCTGCATATTCTTTCACCACATCCTCTGGTGATGATCCATCCTGCCAGATGTTTTCAGACTATACCTTGCACACCAACAGATTAGCAAACACCTTCCTAGGATAGCTTTGGCAGTCGTCAAGAAGTATGCTCAAGTGAGAATCGGTGCCATAGCCCCCTTTAAATCAATCACACTAGCTTTGTATCACCACCTTTGCCCAGCAAGTGATTGTGAAGCAGGGATGCATTTTAGGAAGTGGTTTGGTTTCCAGACTTTCCTATTAGATGGTTCTAAGTGGCATTTGACCAAATGTCAGTGAAACCAAGAAACTCCTAGGAGACTCTAGGAAACTGCTCTGCTTGCTGACTGCCTTGAAGGCCATTTTGAAGCAGTCATTTGTCAGAGACCAAGAGTGATACCACAAACAGACAGCTAGGTCAAATAATATAAAGCTGGAGTCACTAGGAGAGAGTCAGAAAGCAGCATCTCAGCTGGTGAACACAGTACCACTGTTTCTATGACTTAATGTCAGCTAAAAAGAGGGTTCTTGGTGATGTAGAAATGGTCAATGCCCATTTCTTTTCATATTTTTGGTAGAAAGGTCAGACAGAGCTCTTGAAGCCTGGCTTTGGAATTTTTACAGTGATGTTTTGGCAAGTGGCAACTTCATTATTAACTAATGTTGTTTTATTAATTGTTGTGTTATTACACATACACACGATGTATATGATACCTTTGTACATGTATTTAGCATCCAAACAGACAGCTTTAAAGAGCCACTTTTCTGTGGCTTTTTTATAAATGGGAACATTAATTTCATACCTCTGTCTGTTGCTCTGACATTAAGGTCACAGACAGCTTCGAAAACGTGCAAAGTACATTAAGAATTTTCCCAGACAGATTAGGTATATGCTTAAGTTTTATAAACGTACTCTTAACCCTCTTTTTCAAATCTCCTTTTCCAGGAACTTGATTGCAGCATGAACAATAGTTTGATTATAACTGCTGTAACACAAAAGACTCTGTTACATCTTGATGTTGTGTTGTTAGAGTGGAGAATAATTTGATTCAGAACCTTAGGGCCAGATTTTGTCAGGTGACTGGAAAGATACCTCTAAATGCACTCACCACAGAACTGTATGTACGGCAAATTTTTTAAAGAAAGAACTATCCCTATTTCTGACAGGCCATGTGTTCTGGCAGGGAAAGAAAACTACCTGCTTTCTAGAAAAGCAGGAGGGTGTCTACATTTAGGTTTGTCATTGGCAAGTCTGACTTTTCTGTATCACCTCGTTCATAGCAAAAGCCCTAAAGAATTAAGTTTCTGAGGCCTTCTGGAAAAGCAAGCCTGGTTTTGCTGACATTCTGGCTTATCCTGGTTGTTCCCAGAGTGTGCTTTGGTCAGGTTTGCATCGCACTGGACTAGGAACAAAAGAGGGACCTTTAATTCACTGATCCCCTCCTACTGCACAGAATTATAGGCTAATGAGACACAATCTTTCCACACCCTGGAAAGGCCCTCCTGCACACGCTAGTGTTACATTTACCTGTGTAAACAAGTGTCCACCCCAGGCAGACTGCAAAAATGGCTAAGTATTGCTTAAGAGAAATAGCTTGTTTGCAAAGGGTGTGAGTAACTGAGATAAATACTGTCTCAACAGAACTGCAACCTGTCAAGCCTAACTTTAAGTCAGTATTTTTTCAAGCTATTTTGCTATTCTTGTACTTCTGAATTCCCTCTGATACAGTAAACTATGACTACGCTGCTGGAGAGAGAGACACAGAAAGGCTGCAGATGCATGGCTAGTCACCTTAGGAGCCTGATTAACCAGGCTGTCTCTGCGCTACTATGACTGATTTTCAGTTGTTTTGTAGGTTAAAGAGCTTCAAAGCACAGCTCACTCCAAAGTCTTTTGATTGTGTCACTGTCTGTGCTGTCAGCACAACCCCATGTACAATCCAGATTTTGCTCCTAAGTGGAGCAGAACTGATCCTCTGAGGCTATGGCTAAGAGATGAAAGCAGATATGACGTCCCACCAGTACATGAAGATTACATTAAATGTGTGCAATTAAATAGTATAAAACCTGCCATGCTTGGGAAAACAATTTTTAAAAAGTTACGTTTTATGCATGCTGCATTAACAATAGTAGAATTTTGCATACAGTTTCCCAAGAGGCTTTTAATCATCAGTGAGGCATAGCTCTCCACACCTTCAAGACCAGATTTCTTGTCTGTAGATACTACAGAGAAATTTGGACACAACTGTCTCATTGTCATTTGATTCAGCCATTCTTATGACCTGGAAAAGTACAAAGAAAGGAAGACATGTAAAATTAATTGTAGTTTCAGCACAGGCTAGTTTCAATAACTCTACTTAACTGGTATGGAACCACTGTAACAATATTATATGGCTTACCTTACAGATTATCTCTCTGTATAGTCTTGTGATCTGATGTGCTGATGTTGTAAAATTCATGGTATTTTTGTTTCATGCTGTTTCTTGTAGGTTGCTTGACCGTATAAACCTGAGTATTCTTTTTGGAGTTGACTAGGAGACCACAGACTCATACAATGGTTTGGCTTGTAAGGGACCTTAAAGACCATCTAGTTCCAAACCGCCTGCCTTGGGGAGGGGATGACTTTCGCTAGATCAAGTTGCTCAAAGCCCCATCCAGCCTTACCTTGAACACTTCCAAGTGCCTCACCAACCTCATAGTGAAGAAATGTCCCCATTTGTCCTGGTAAATTCTGAGAATTTGAATCCTTCTTCACTGCCTTTCCATCTGCCTGAACAATTTTTCCAGAGTCTCTATGGAGTATTTGAGGTGACAGCGACTGCTAACAAACTTACTCATCTACCTACTGGTTTGCAAAGAACTACATAAATTCTATGAAAAATATGAACATTCCAAATTTTATTTTTTAGCCTCAAGCATGTGAAATATGGCCCACAAAATAACAAAAGTGCTATGCTAGTTTGCTTTGTCAGAATGCTTCATTTTCACTCCTTGTTCATACAGAGGTCCATCAGATGCTTCACATGTATGTTTATGAAATCTTAGAGAAGGGGTCCAACAGTTATTTACAGTCCTGTGAAATATTTAGAGTTCCTTAAATCACTGCTTCCTAACACAGTAGTTTTCTAACAGGAAATTTTCAAAAGAGTTTACTCTTGGTTCCTGAACCTTCTTTAACAATGTTTGTGGAAGTTTTCACTCCTATACTTCTTTGGAAATCCCATTATTTTTCTTAGTCTAGTGCTTGGTTATGGTTTAGGATGTTTTTCTAGTTGACATGGCTTATCAAATCAAATATTGTGAAAAAATGTTATTCAAATTTGTCTGTACCTTAGGTTTTCTAATCCTCTTAGTTAATGAGTGCACTGGACTTTCTTTCTCTAACCCTCTCTCACCCTTGGTTTGGAAGCAAGGCAACAGTGTTATTTTTTTTGAGGATTAGAAATTAATCTCATTAAGTGCGTATATTCATTGTCAGTTAATCACCTGTTCATGCCAACAAGAGCCAGTCCTAGCAATATTTGGTCAGAAAGTTGCATATTAGAGTGAACAGGGTAAAAGAAAGCATGCTCCTGCTGTTCTGGGGTCTTTGATTTGTCCAACCTTTGCTTTCAAGTATTTTCCAAAAACAAGTAATGGTTATTATGTAAAGACCAGACTTGGCACATTGCTAAATAGGTTGGAGCTTGTTTTTTCGTTTCCTGCTCCTGCACTGTAATTTATAATTGAATTGAAGGAAAGTTTGCCAAACAGCAGTCACATGGAGAAGATTTGAATGCTTCAGCTGATCTTTGGGTCTAGCAGGTTCTCAGAGACGTTGTTGAACTGTCTGCGCAAGCGTGACTAAGAGAGCTAAAACTTACATTGCTGTATTCCCTCCCTAAAAGATGGACATACAGGGTGACTCTTGCATCCGCTGTGAGGACTTTTCTCCTTACAAGTTTCTGAGTTTCAGCCCTGAAGCAGCCCATGGTCCCCTGGTGCAACACCAGATACTGGGGCAGCACAGCTGGGAAATAGGAGGCAGTCTGGAGCGTAGTAGGATTGCCTTCCCCAGCACATCCTCAGTGCCTGCAGTACCTGCAGGAGCTTTCCCCATGGCCTGCAGCACTGCCTGCATGGGACCAGTGGGAAGCTCCTGGTGCTCTGTTGGTGACACCAAGCTTCATCAACTGCAGCAGGAGACCAGGAGACAGAAGTTAGTGTCTCTGGGGTTGCTGTCAGAAATGAAACACATGGGAATTTCTCAATGCCAGTTACTTCTGGGCAGAATACCACTGTGGCAAAAGCAGGGAGGAAAGGCCTGTCTCAGTCATCAAATAAATCATTTGTTGTCCCACTCATGAAAGCATGTAAGAATCACCCTTCCCAAGTTTTCCAATTTGAATTAATTCGAATTAAACTAGTTCAAGATTCCTTACCTTCTCCATGACTTTATGCAGCTTTGTTCCTTCTTTGTTTGTAGCTACCATTTATGTTATGTCCTCATACACTTTGCTTTTGAGAGTGATGACATTGAAAAGTTTGGAGGCAGCAGAACTGCAAAGAATTGCTTTGCCAGAAAAGGCATTCAAGAAGAATGGAAACTATTTGTGAAGTTGGATCTAAATCAGTAAATGGTTTCCAGCAAGCAAGCAGTTTGCATTTGAATCAATCAGCTGAAGACAAAGAATTGTGTTACACAAAAAAAAAACCAAAAAAACAAAAAAACAAACATGTTCATGGATACATTTTCCAAGAATTTTAATTTCTGGTTTTGAAACAGATCTGATTTTACTGGATAAAGTATTTCCCAAAAGAAAAAATGAAATATTTAATTTTCAATTGATCAGTGTTTTAACTAGCAGAAAATGAGATTAGGCAGCTATATAATTTAAAAATAAAAAAAAATAAAAAAAAAAGAAAAAGAGAAAAATTCTGTTGTGAGCAGCCTGGACCACTTAGGATTTTTCAGTCTTACCTTGACTTCTTGGAGAAATATAAGCTTATGTGAGTGCTCTGTATAACTGAATGGCCCTTGACTAATCACCATCAACATTTTTTGTGATCACTGTCTGATTTGAAGCTGTCTTGTCTGGGCTGCAGATACACTACAAAGACACTTGACATTCTGCATATTTCATAAATAATGGGAGATGAGAAAGAGGCTTTTTACAACAGAAGATAGGTCAAAAAGGAGGAAGAAGCATCATTATGACCTTGACTGAAATCCCTCTCTGGGCATCTGAACAGATTTAATACAGCGGTGAAGATGAGAGCTGTAAGACCATCCCCCCATCATGAGCTGCCATGGCTCCTGCTGCAATATGGCATCCCATGCATTAATACTATCCACACCCTTTGCATGCTCCTCACCTGTTTTGGTATGAGATACCAAACTGTGCTTTTCTTCTTCCAGCACAGCATGTGAGTACCACTCCATGGAATATTGTGATTCATGGATGACAGAAAGCATGCCATTAGGAACAGGAACTGAGATGGATCCTTGATTCCCCTGTACTCATGCTCCCAAACTAATTTACTGTGCTTCCTTGGTTAGATTTTATTAATTCAAGACAATCTGGTTCAGCTACTAGGAGGAAAGGATGATTTGCTTGTATGAGTTAGTGAGAAGACAGAAATGAATAGAATTCTATTAAAATGTCAGTCAAATTCAAGGCAAAATCCAGAGGAAAACAGACATGTTTTGGTGACTTTCCCAAAACTCCAATCTTCAAACAGCTCTTCAGTCCACATTATATATAAAATCCTCCGTGTCAAACAAGAGTTGAAGGTATTGTTTTGGCTACATAAAAAGAAAAAATAATCACATGGCATTCCATACTTTCATGGAAGTTTGGCCACATATTTGCTTTCGTGATGGAAAACTGCTTTCCTAATCGGCACATCCATTTCCATCATGGAACCATTGTGCTATTTACCATTCAAAGGAATCAAGTCACACTGCCTCTTTTCTAACAGCTTAAGGATCAGCAGAAACAATGAAGAGAATTGACTTTACGTAATCCTAAACTGATGCCTGGGATTGAATTCTTGCCCAGTGCTCCCATGCCAACTTCAGCAAAACAAGCTCTTTCAGGAGACTACACTTCTATCCTTTTTCCAGATGTAGCTTTGAGGCAGGTGACAATGACTCAAGAAGGGGGAAGAGGAGGAGCCACTGAAATCTTTATTGAAATGTGTGTTGCAGCTATTGGGTTATGCATGATTTTATTATTATTCTATATTTACTCATTGTTTAAATAAAGGGACAAAATACCTTTCCTTTAATTCAGGTGACATCAGACACAATGCATAATTCTTTATATCATGTTCAGTGGAAATATATTCACAAAAAAACCTGTGCTGTTTAGCTTTGGGCTTTTACCACATTTCAAATTGTTTGTTGGCATGGATTAGCCAACAGAACTACACCCATAAACCCTTCTCTGTCCTAGTGGCAGGTAGATTTAGATTTGTCAGTATGAAGGAATCTTTGCTAAAGCTTTGTGTCTCACCTGTATCTGTTAAAAATTACTCTTATGTCCATAGTGGTAACCAGAATTGAGAATTCTGTGGAAGAGCTGGGTTTGGGTTAAGTTAAATGCCAGTGGACTTCTGTATTGTGCAGATGGATACATCCCCATCATAGTTGTTAAGCAGAGAAAAGTGAACTGCATCCATGTGCGGTTTGACTGCCACTGGAACAAATTTTATTTGTGAGTAGAGCTGGATGCCTTCTGGAAAAAGCATTTTCAACCTGCTCTTTGAAAATGGAATCATTTCTCAGCTTAGTGTAAGCCATCTTTTTTTTTTCCTACCATTATCATACATGCAGAACACCTAAATTTTTATTTGGATGGAATTGCCATTATTTAGGTTGCAGTTATTGTATCTACTGCATATTTACAAACATGGACATTCGCTGTGTTTGCTGCTGTAGAAGCAGAATAGAAATACAATGAATTTACAACATGTTGTATTGGGCTTGTATGGCCAAGCTTTGGTAGCAGGGGGGCTACAGAGGTGGCATCTGTGAAAAACTGCCAGAAGCTTCCTCCATATCCAGCAGAGCCAATGCCAGCCAGCTCCAAGACGGACATGCTGTTGGCCAAGGCTGGATCAGTCAGAAATAGTAACACCTCTGTGATAAAAGATTTAAGAAGAAGCAAAAAAAAAAAATATATATATATATATTGCACAGGTGTAATTGCAGCCAGCAAAGGGCGGGGTGAGAATATGTGAGAGACACCAAAATCAGTGAAGAAGGAGGGGAAGGAGGTGTTTCAGGCATCAGAGCTGAGATTCCCCTGCAGCCTGGGGTGAAGGCCATGGTGAAGCAGCTGTGCCCCTGCAGCCCATAGAGGTCAGTGGGAGTGCAGAGATCCACCCACAGCCTGTGAAGGAGCCCACGCTGGAGCAGATGGATGCCTGAGAGGAGGCTGTGAACCCGTGGGAGGCCTGGGCTGGAGCAGGCTCCTAGCGGGGACCTGCAGACCCATGGAAAGAAGTGCCCATGTTGGAGCAGGTTTCGTGGTAGGACTTGTGACCCTGTGGGGGACACACACTGGAAAAACCTGTCCTAGAAGGACTGCACCCTCTGGGAGTTTGAGGAGGGCTGTTGCCTGTGGGAGGGACTCACATTGTACCAGTTTGCAGAGACCTGTTGCTTGAAGAATGGACTAAGTTTGGAAAAGTTCACGGAGAACTGTCTCCTGTGGCAGGGACCCCACCCTGGAGCAGGGGGATGACTCCTCTCCCTGAGCAACGAGAGAAACCATGTGTGATGAACTGACCATAACCCCCATTCCCTGTCTCCATGCACCACTGGGGAGGAGGAGGTAGGGCTGCAAAGGGGGCAGAGGTGGAGGGAAGGTGTTTTGAAGTTCTGTTTTTAGTCTCATTATCTTGCTCTGATTTTGTTAGTAATAAATTCAATTAATATCTCAAATTTGAGCCTGTTTTTCCTGTGACAGTATTTGATGAGTGATCTCTCCAGTCCTTATCCTAACCCATGAACCCTCTGTTATATCTTCTCTCCCCTGTCCAGCTGTGGAGGGGAGTGATAGTGCGGCTTGGATGAGTATCTGGCATCCAGCCAGGGTCAACCCTCTACACCTGTGTACAAAGAAAGATAGAGGAGAAGAAGCCTGGTGACCTGAGCTTCCTGACCATACTACCACCAGTGACTGATCTGAGATGAGCAATGGCAGCTACAAGGCCAAGCTCTGTTGCACGTAGAGTAGGGTACCCCTCTAGGGTAGGCACTCCTCTAGGCAGCTTCTACAACCACAGTAGGTGGAGTAGCTACTACCCAGCTCTACAGAGGTCTCCATAAACTGCGGCAGAAGCCAGCCTAATTCTCTGTCAAAGTAGGCAATAAAATCATGGTCATTTTGTTGCCTGTAGTAGAAGACTGAAACTCCTAAGCACGCCAGGTGACTCTTGAAGCCTTCATTAAACCTCATATTTCACAAAGCACATTGAAATAAAGCAGATGTCAGCTTGCTTTATTTTAAAGAGGAGAAATTATTTTTTGCCACAAGCTGTGAAACATCTCTATTAAATAACAAGAACAGAAGGTATGGTATGCAAAGCACTTGAGTGTGTAGATCCCTACTAATAATTTAGTATTTTAGGGATTACAATGAGAGTACATTGCCACTGATTTTTGATGCTTCATAAAAGGACACCTACACCAAACAATTGTTTTCCTTTTGTGAACTTGGTACACAATAAAAAATTTAAAGAAATGGAATTTTAAAAGTAGATCATCGTTTAAGCATCTAGCCATTGTTGCCAGGTTGTTGTTACAGTGAAGGTTTTGCCTCTCCAGCATCACATTAATGTGATGCTGCAGAACAGGTATGGAGAAGTGGCTCTTGCTCCAGACCAGCTCTCTGTCTTATTCCCTGGTGCAAACTATACTTTGGGAGATGGTGTGAACACATGAAACATTTGGAGGGCTATAGTTCACAACTACTGTACTCTACGGAGAGGATATCTTTATATATTTATATGTGCAATATGAGCCCCTCCACAGTTCTGTCCCTTGCACAAGACAAATGGGCTGCCGGTGTGTGCTCCAAGGTGTCATCAGCCATCAGCATCTTAAAGATCCCCCTATGCCTGATGAAGGCCGTCACCAGAAGAGAATCTGGCCACATGTTTTTTCTGTTTTCTAAGAATCAACACTTCTCCCTAATTTTCAGAGCAAAGAGACTATTCTGATGGTGACATTTGACTTTCTAGATAACAGGGGCATAAAAGGGGCCAGGGAAAATATTAACTGACCTAAATGGTTACCTTCCTTACAATGCAAAGCAAAGGCAGAGATGTCAAGAAAAAAAGATTTACCTTTTTTTTTCACATGGAAAACAATGGAAAACAGTTTGCGTAAGCTTGACATATGGTTTTTATTCAAGACATTCTGTGTTTATATAAGTATATGTGTATCTATACATACAACATGTGTGAACTATTATATAATATCAGATTCTGACCTGCTTCATAAAACAAGGATATCTGAAAATGTGTCTGTCTGTCATTCATTATTTGTCTTTTTCCTTATGTATCTAAAACTTTGGCATGGCTTGTTCTGAATATTCGGTGATTTCAACTTCAATATTAACAAAAGTAACTTAAAAGTTCCAAAATGTTCTACTTTGTCTAGCTTGCATTTCACTCCATAATACAAGTATACACAGGCCCAAGGATAACCTCTCTAACCAGGCTAGATGGCACATGTTAAAATTTTCTACTTTGGTGAGTACCAAATTTAGATCCTTCAGAAAAATGTAATTTACTTATTTAAATATCTATTTTAATTTACATTTACTGTGATTTATGACCGTTATCACCTTTTCTTTAGTGGAAACAACCCTTATTTTGGTAATAGATATAAAACCAGTGAAGGATGTGAGTAAACTGTAACAGTATTAGAATCTTAAAAAATGCAGCCATTTACAAACTGATTTGAAAAAAAACCCACTTATTTCTACTGTGAAATCTGTAAAAATAGGTAAATACATAATTTCTTATATATTTATAATATTTGGTATTTTTATTTTTTTATGGTTTTGATTTTTAAATAAAAATGGCTTCTAATCTCAGCTGTTGATATTTCCATTCCTCCTATGAGCTGATAAAATACAAAAAAATTAGCTATCTGAAAGGAATAATTTTGGTAAGAATGAATCTACTTCCACTCAGCTCAGTAGATTTCAGTGCAACTTAAAGCACAGTCTGTATAACGTGGCAGAGAGTACAATATTAATATATTTGTAAGATGCTGACAAGTACTGCATCTGTTGTGAGTAGTGGCTGTAAAAATGTCCTCTTCATTCTGTCTGTGCTTGAAATTTTTTTACATTTAAAACAAGGAACCCTGTCATCTCCCCAAAGTTTGGTTGCTGCATCCCTGCAGTGGAACATTTACTACATTTGATACTGTCACGATGAAACTCAGACTGTAATCTGCCAAGAACAGAGGTTGCCAGGTCAATCTTCTGATAAGTATGGCTGATTTGCCTCAATACAGCAATGGAAAATATGCAAATTCACAGGGTGACTAATTACCCCTAGGGAAAACTTAAGCAACTGGTCTGAACTCTCCTGTAATTAAAACCATCTAGATAATGTAAACAATTGTCTTGTAAACATTTCGCACTGGAAACTTTCTGCAACTACTTATTCTGTGGCCTGGCTTTGTATTTGCCAAGGTCCTCAATGCATTTTAAGCCCATTAAGGCTTAACTCCTGCCAGGGACTTTCTGTCCCAAGTCATCCAGTGCTCACAGATGGCAGTTCTGGTTGGAGGTTGGAATTATAACACTGTTGGCTATTCATAGCTGAGGGGGCAGCACATTTCATGTCTATGGTCCCCAGCACCAGCAAAACTGGCAGCAAGAGAGGACTTGGACTTTTGGACTTTTCAGAAGCACCTGACACTCCAGCTGAAATTACTGGGAACTGGAGATGTAGTGCTGGGGAGAAATCAGCATGTGGAATGGTGGGATTTGGTGTGCATATACATGAAAAGCAAGGGTGCCAGCTGTAATTAAAGTTAGATGCTTGTTACCTTGTTTTGTAAAAACTCCTGCCTTGTTTTTTTGCTCCATTTTTATCCAAAAGGGTCCTTCCAAAAACTGTTAGCAAAATGGTTAATCAAAAAACTCTTAATCCTAATTAGACTTCTAATCTAAAGAGTAATAAACTCTCTCATCAGAGGAAACTGCAAATAAGTACTTTTATCACATGAAATAACATGCGCTTTTTTTTTGTCAAGAGGGCTCAGTGATTCTGGGAAGATTGTTTTTACTACAGATTGTCATTGCTTACAATATTTCTGTATGGGACAGGATTTTAACACATGTTCCACACATCTGCCTGGGCACTGAAATGTGAAAGTTCAGGTTTTTTCCTTGCAGTTTCCACAGCTCTTCCCCTCCCAACAAGAGAACAAATGACATTGGTAACTGTCTGTAAAGACTCTGAGATCTTCTGGTGATGACTTGCAGAACTCATTTATTAGATCATGAGCTAATAAATAATATTGCCCTTGGAAGGGGATTTAGTTTGTGTGGAACGAGAGCTACTAGATGAGGAGGAAGAAACACAACATCCAAATATCACATATTTCAAGCCCTGAGTGAGGCAAAAACCAGTGTAAGGGCATGCGTGCATGTGTGCTTTGTACCAGAGACTAGTCACAAGAGAGCAGTGAATTGAAATTTCAATTGCATGGGAGTTCAGCCAGGTCGATATTCAATAATTAATTTGAACCTTTATAACAGGCAAACAGTTGGACTGAGAGATACTGTGTTGTGTGGTGATTCAATCCTGAATCTGAATACAGCTGAGCTGTGAAGCTTCAATTTGTCAGATATATGAAATAAATGCCATTTCCAGAAGTCACTGGTTGGTGGTTCAGAATATTAGTCCTTTGTTTACTCACAGAAAAGGTACAGGAAAGGCCAACACAGATTTGCTTGTGCATTATGCTGAGGCATTCCATTCTCCAAAACTGCTAGCTGACTGGGAGTAGACATCTCTCAGAAAACAAAAAGAAAAGGTCTGGGGAAGATCAGAATCTGCAATTTGCCATAGTTCTAAGTCTTCTTGAACAAGATCTCTGCAAAGCTGTTCAGAAAATTTGAAACATTGTTGGCTGGGAGCTGCTCTTTTCCTGAGGCTCAGCTGCCAAAATGAAATGCTACTTACTAGTATCCTCCTCCATCCGTATCTCCAAAACATCTGACAGAGCTTACTGCAACTGAAAAATGGGTCATAGGAGCACCACAGAGACATTTTTTTTTCTTTTGTAACAGTTCATCTTGTTCTTTCTTCAGACTCAGTGTTAGGACTAGTTTGTAGTGTATAGGCACAGAAAAGAAAGTAGTCTCTTACCACAACCCAAGATGGCACACAGATCCTCTTATCATATCCTATAAGTGGAAGAATCACTCAATAGAAGCCCATCACTGCCTGGCTAGGGACCATAGGCTAGCTGCCTAATTTTTTGAAGGGTAGCATTACAGCAAGTGAATCCAATCCCATCTGTTAAATGTCTCTATAGACCCTCTGAAGGGGACTTCGATAGCACTATTGTGTTATTTTGAGGACTTACAGTGAACCGTAGTTCAGTAAAAACCCTCCAAGAAGATTGTTCTGGGTCTGTATCAGCAGGCTTAGGTTGTTTAGCACCACTTTTGTAAGCACAGTGATAGAGGTAAAACTTCGAAGTCCAGCTTCACTTCTTTTGTAGTCCAAAAGATTTTATGGAGTGGGAGCAGCCTTGAAAAGAAGGACTTGGTGGTGTTGGTGGATGAGAAGCTGGACTTGAACTGGCAATGTGCACTTGTAGACCAGAAAGCCAATCATATTTTCTGGGCTACATCAAAAGCAGCGTGGCCAGCAAGTTGAGGGAGGTGGTCTTGCCCCTCTGCTGCACTCTGGTGAGACTCCACCTGGAGTATTGTGTCCAGCTCTGCTGCTCCCAGCATGAGAAGGACATAAACTTGTTGGAACAAGTCCAGAGGGGGGCCATAAAGATGATGAGAGGGCTGGAGAATATCTCCTATGAAGACAGTCTGAGAGAGCTGGGGTTGTTCAACCTAGAGAAGATTCCATGCAGACCTTACAACAACCTTCCAGTACCTATTGAGGGTGAGGGGATAATACAGGAGAGCTGGAGAGGGACTTTTTACAAGGGTATGTGTGACAGGACTGGAGGAAGGGCTTCAAACTGAGCAAGAGTATATTTAGATTTAATATTAGGAAGAAATTCTTTACTCAGAGGGTAGTAAACAGGTAGAACATGTTACCTACAGAAGTTGTGGATGCTCTATCTCTGAAAGTGTTCAAAGCCAGATTGGATGAAGCTTTGAGTAACCTGGTCTAGAGGAAGGTGTCCCTGCCCATGGCAGGGACCTTGGAACTAGATGGTCTTTAAGGTCCCTCCCAACCCAAACCATTCTGTAATTCTGTGGTATTTGCTGGATCTTGATCTTTCTGCATTGCCTCCATCTCAGGAAGTTTAATTTATAAATATTTCTATTGCATGCAATCTTCAAGGCAAGAGTTACATATTTGCTGTTCAACTTGGTAAAAGCTATCTTTTTGCAAAATTTGTGAAACAGATATAGCTCCAACCCCAAGGCAGAGGACAGAGCAGCATTTTACACTGTGAGATGGTGAAGAAGCTCATATCCCTCCTACCTCACTTAAAAACAGGTGGGGGTCACTGAAGTTCTTTCAGTTTCCCTTCTAGATCTGTGCTTAGTTAAAAACAGAAACAGTAAAACTAAATGAAGAGAAATGGTGACAGTTTGGGATAGCAGAAGTAAGTATAAAAGGTGTTTCTTAATATTAGATACTTTTCCAGTCCAGGGTACAGAAGAAATATGTAAATGTCTCAGAAGAAATCAAGTTTCTGTTCCTCCATGTCTCCTGCTTGTTGCCAAATGTTATGGAAGTCTGCCTGAGGCTCAGTAACACTAAGACCATTATCTATCTAAATCTAGGGCAGCTGAAGTTGCATTCAGAGGTTCATTAGAGTTATTCTGGCAATAGAAAATGAAAGATTCTGAGGATATATTACATCAGAGAAGACAACTTTTTCATTCTCACAGTGCTGTTGAGGTTCCATCAACACAGCAGGTTGCCCATCTCATGTCAAATTAAATCAAAAACTGCTGCATACTGGGAAAATGCAATACCTCCCAGTACCTGGGCTCTTTCACTTAAAACCACCTGGCTAATCTCTTCACTCTCTGCATGTAGACCTTAATGTCGAGAAAGAGCAGAATTCCTATGCTGCAGGAATTCTATTGGATTGCTAGCTACAACCTAGAGAGATTAACAAAGGACCTGTTAAAATTCACCTCAATTCTGGTTTTGGGTGTATTCACACAGCTACTGCAGAAATATTTAAGTCACTGTTAAGTTGCCAAACGTAATTCACTATTGTCCTTTAAAAGCAATTTTTCACGTTTCATGTACATTCTTCCTCTCAGATATATTTTTCCAAATGGAAAGGAACCATATTACTGAATATTTGCAATGTAAGATTTGTTTTGAGTTGGTTTTTTTTCCTTTCAATATTCCGGATTTGCCACTTCTTGCTATGATATTTTGAAATTATATTTTTCATCATTTTTATTGCCATGAAGTTTGAAAACCCAAGAAAAAGGTCTCCTTAGTGTCAGGCAAAATAACTGAGGTGGGAAAAGTGTGTGTGTGGGTTTACAACATAAAAGAAAATTCAGAGGCAAAAAATGGATACATCCAAAGTAATAGGTTCAGTAAAACGGTACTGACCAGCATGTCTTGGACAATTGCCTCAGCACATCAGCAACTTAGCTTTTGCCAAGTTTTCTGAAAAAAGTAATAGTACATGGGAATCTGAAGAACAGCTTTTTGCGATTGTTTATAGATAATTTCCTAGTGCTAAATACCTAATGCAAATGGTAGCATGAAATAAACAGTAAAAGTTCTCATTTCCACACTAATGCAAACCACAGAGGAAGGACCTGGGTAGTCAGTGATGACAGATGTTGAGAAGGAAAGATAAGAAGTCAGATAGTGGGAAAAACTGGAGACAGGTGAAAGGTGAACAGGTGAAAGTCTGATTATTACTGGAGCCTGGAGAGTGTGAGAGAAGAAAAGAGCAGCAGAAAGACTATCAGGTAGGTCTAGTTGTGTAGTATAGCAAGAAACTGAAGGCAGCGGGTCCTGTTGAGTTCAACAGTGCCAGATCACAGTAGAATAGAAACTGTGTCTCAAGGAACAATACAAGAAAGCAGAAGGCATGAGGTGATGAAGGTGTCAAGGGCAGCAGACATGTGAGGTGAAGAGTGTAAGGCTGAAGAGAAGCCAGGGCTGGTGGCAAGGTGAAGAGGGGCCAGGCCAGGCAGAAGCCTGATGACAGGGGTATGGAACTTGCATTTAGCAGGAAGAGAGGGAGAGATTGGATTGGAAAGGGTAAATAAAACACAGTCAGAGCCACAGAAGTATGATCCTAAAGGGGAAGGGAGAAGGACAGAGAAAGGAGAGAAATGAGAAAAGAGGGAAATGCTGAGGACTGTATTGTGTATAATGAGAATGGTAAACGGCAGGTAAGCAAGGAAAGGGAACATGCTGAAAATCTTTCAGTGAACAGATCTGAGAAAGCTGATAGACAGAACACTCTGCAACAGCAGCAATTTCCTGTGTTTTCCTATTTATAGGAATGATTCTGATAAAATTGTAGTGTTCCTCATCTTACTTTTCTAGTAAAATATTGACATTTATTTTGTGTGTGTGAAGAGGATGTGCATGACTAAGAAAAAAATATTTCAAACAAGGAAATGTCATTTGTTTATCCAGTCCTTGCTGCTTGTCTAGATACTTGGTGTTTCAGAGTCTGTGTCTATGAAAGAAATAGCCTTTTGTTTGGTATTATATTGAATGGTACATGGAAAATATCGTCCTCATAAATACGGGGGGAACTTGCACAAAAACTCCTAAGACTTTAATACATATGTATGAACCAAACCTCTGTGCTTGACTGATCATTATACTGCTCCAGTTTTCCACTGCCTGAAATCTACTGGCACAAGTAGACTTAGACTACCATTACACGGTAGTAGTGCAGGACAAATTCCCACCACCTAATTGCACTAGTGGGGCATTTCCTGCTGTACAAACTTGTGCCATTTGGAATTTTAAATAGATTTCTGGGAACAGTAAATCTATATATGGCTTTCATATTTTCAAACAAACAAACAATTCTCCAGGCATTAAAAAAAAAAGAGCTAGAGAGGAGGAAAAAGTCGAATGTGCAGACTTAAATCTGCATTTTTACCGGAGTTTGGTTGTGGCTTATTATAGGCAAGATGTAGCCACAAAATTAGAATGTAAATGGACACCATTAATATGCAGATCTACCCTTGTCCAAGGCTGACACTGTGAGGAAGAAAACAAAAATCCTAGGTAGATCCCTCAAGCCGCTGTGCACTCACGTTTTCAGACAGAGAATTTAGTCATTTAATGCACTGCTGGTGGAGCATGCTCAAAACTGCTGCTCTATTGGAACCCAGAAGTGTGAGAGCATGGCAAGACCTCACTACAGCTGTGAACCAACAGATCACAAACTTCACCAGAGAGGACCCCTTTGAAGATCAGCAGACAACTGAGTCTTTTGCTGCTGTTATTTATTCTGGCATGTCTTGTCTGAGACTGAGAAAGGAGATGACAGTTTTTCTGAGGTAAACCCGACCTCAGGCCACCCATTCATTCAACTGTTTTGGGAAGGCATATGGAGCTTGCCCTCTACATATATAGAGCTTGCCTTTCATCTTCTTGCCCCTTCAGAGGTAATTTTATAAGTTTCCTCTTAATTCGATCAGCCTTTTGGGTGAGTTGGGACAGATTAACACTATTAAGGAGAGGGGGCACTACCCTTTGTTTTTAAATTCTGCCATGATTCTTTTGTGGCTTATTACCATGTCTGAATACATGATTAATGCTAGACAAAGAAGAATGCAGAGTGCATTGGTGCCAAATCAAGAACTGAAACCACATCAGCAACATGCACACATGATTTACAACTACATGGTTTTAAAGAATAGCCATGCTGAGCTTTTCTTCCTTTTTTTTTTTTTTTTTAATTAATTGATGGTTCTTGTGTTCTGGACTTAACAGTGGTATGTCTAAAATCTCTTAGTTTTTACTTAAATGAAAGTTGAGATTTCTCAGTTTTCATTGAATTTCTGAGGAAGCCTTTAGGAATAATGAATTGTAAGGCTGACTCTGAAGTCAGCAGAACTGGTTACAACACATAAATGCCCTAGAGATCCAGTCTAAATTAGAGCAAAGTTCTGCTCCCAGCTGTAGTGGTATGAGCGTGGAGTAGCAGACATACAGATTTACTCCACAAAAAATGAAAACAGGTATATGAAAATGAGAAGATACATATGTCCAGGTTTTTTTCTGTATTGTTAATTAAACACAACATCTAGAGAAACCAGAATAAATAACGCTATTTTGCAAAAACACAGACTATTTTCCAATTAAAAGTGGACTGAGATATTAACCAATTATGTTATCTAGACAAACATTATAATCTTGAATGTAGCCTCAAGCCAATAGTTGTTACAGCCATCTACTCAGGGTGTGTTCATCCCAGGAAATTTAGTGTATTGAAGAGACCAAAACCAGAAAGTTCCACACATTGTGCAGCCCAGGATTCATTAGCTGGAGAATCCTCTGTGCCAGCATTTGGCTGCCATGGCTTTTAAGCTTGTTTTCTGCATAGTAAATGACCTGGCACTGCTGGTTCTTGACTAGGCAGAGGGGACATGAACTTGGATGTTTCTGTATCTCCCAAACTATAAGTGTCTGCTTCACAACTTGCACATCCAAACCAAATTCAAGTAATAGTTTTTGCTTGCTATCCTTCACTTCTGGTGACTGGATCAGCAGGGTGACTGGATCAGTGGGTCATGGATTAATACTCCTCTTTATCCCCTTTAGGAAAACCTGACACAGAAGGAAGCAACCTTTCAAATACTTATGAGTAGGTGGCAAGGATAGCTTCTTTGCAAAGGATGCAGTAAACAAATAAAACATCTGGTGTCTTTTTTTCTTACTTATTGTAACCCTAGTTGTATGTTTAATGCAAAATATACTCAATATATTGGTTGATTTTTTATTTTATTGCAGTCAAAGGCTTTACAATTGGATATAATTATGTAATGTGAGGAATACGTTGTATCCTTCTACATGAAAATCATCACTGCCCACCATAATATTATACAAAATTATATCATATAATACAATACTGACTCACAGCTGACACACTGCTGCTTGTTAACTGAGAAACCTCTCCAGAATAAGTCAGATAGAGCAGAAATAAAAGCAGTGAAATATAGCTGTGGGTGAGTAACATGGAAGATGAACAGTCATTAGGGAGTAAGTAGAACTATGAGAGGTTTTTAGAAGCCCCAAGGCTTTTGGGCTGCCAGTTGTCAGTGCTGAAAACATGTATGGAACGGGACATGTGGAGTCAGCTAATGCCTGTGTCAATGCTCCAGGAACAAGGAACTCGAGCACTGGTAGGAATGCAGCTGAAGGGCTGCTGAAGTCAATTTGGCTTCTGCTGGATGCTTCATAGCTCACTGACTTTTCCCCTCCATCCAGTAATAACTTAATCTCTCTCTGCTTCCTTTGCACATGATCCTGTATTTATATAACTCTATAATCAGGACAGTTATAGCATCCAAGGTGGAATATTTGGCCTTTGGTCCCTCCCTGCAGTGTTGCTGCTCTGTGGTGAGGGCAGGGTTGGGTACTAATCACTTTCAGAGGGGCTGCCAGCATCAGACGCTTTCCCAGGTCTTCAAACACACATTTCAATCAAGCTGCGTAAATCAGACCTCTCTATGCTTACTGTCCAGCTTGTAGGTGAACTTATTTTTCCATTTCTGTTTACTGAAAGCTGCAATTGGGCACATCAGCCAGCCAAAAGGATAAAGCCTTTACCTCATTCCCATAGATTGTTTTTTTCATTTTCTAAGGAGTATCCAGGCACTTCTAGCTTTTTCAGGGAAGGTGAATTTGAGAGACAATTCCTTTTTGTCCCTTCCTTCCTCTCCCTTCCTGCCCCCCAAAATGAGAAAGAGAATGATTCCTATTAAGGTAATAACAGATAAACCAGACCAAATTGCTTTGCTGCACTTTTTCAATGCACTTTTTCACGCTGCTCTGCACAGAAATTGCCTAGTTTATAGTGCTGTTTGCTTTACATTGAGGGAAAGAATACAGACCTTCAGAATAAGGTCTTACAGTAACATAGACTTCTATGGCAGAACTAAACTGCAAGCAGCCTTCTAAAAGTCGTATGTAGATGAACTCTGTGAGAGTTCATATTACAGTTATAAATATAAAAGGGATAGAAAAGGCCTCACCTGACACCCTGAGTGTTTTTTCAAGTGTTACTTTGCATTCCTACAAGTCAAGTGAAAATTCCCAAATGCTGGCTATCATCCAGTGATATTTCCACATGCCCTGGCTCACCACCTTAGCAGTGTTTGAAGCACAGTGGTGCATTGTAATTGGTGGTTTTTCTGAGCCTGTGCGGATGGCAAGTGTAGTCAGGGAGTATAACTGGGGATGGCAGGGACGTAGAGCCTTGCTCCAAGGCTCCTGGCTGCACAGGACACATGTGCCCGCAGCACCCCATGCCTGCACCCCACCCAGCCAGATACACACCAAACAAACTGAATGTTGAAGAAATGGTGTCACCCAAGCTGGGGTCATCTCATCTAGGTGGCAAAATCCTTGGGTGAAGGATAAGAGAACATTCTGGAAAAGGTTCACTTCTCATTTCAATGTGACCTTCTGGACCTGCTTCAGAGTTTTCTGCAGGATGGCATCAGGTGTTTTTGCATCTGAAAACCAGAGTTTAAATAATATACAGAGAAATGAGTTAGAAACATGGGACTGAGTGGGAGGAATCCTTACGCAATGGGGAAAGCATATAGCAGGGAGACCACAAGGTGCCTTGCAGTGGCACACACCTGATCATACTGACACTTCTGTGTCTCTTAGTTCCTCTCTAGTGGGGTTGCCATAGACCTTGAGGGACATATTCATATTTTTTGAAAAAGGGAAGCCACTGAGCAAGACTGTCTTTAAGATAATCTGTATATCACCCTACTGTGGCAGCTCTCAGAGCAACACAGACCATCAGAATGGTGTCTGCATGGGCTGATACTGCAACTCAGAGAAGAAAAAAGGGCCACAAATACTGAAATACTTCTTTTGTGATCCCCTCCTCCAATAGGAGCTTTCTATTTATTTTGAAATGTAGTGAGAATTCCAGATTGCTGCAGCCTTGTCCCTTTCTCATGAGCCTTGGGGACACAACATGGTCTTTTGTGTGACTCCAGTCTCCCAAATTCAAAACAGGTTCAGACTTTTTTGTGATTTCATTTGGTGATTGCAAGATCCATGCTCCACACCACACACGGAAGATGAGAAATACTCTGGATGTGAGGTTGGAAAGGATTCTTCCCTGGAATATATATTGTGAAATGGTAAAAGCCTCCTCAGTGACTCAAGAGCAGCTTCCTTGACCAGAGGAGAACACAACTGTTTTGGGCTTTCCTGAGAAACTCTGGTACCACAGCAACCAGAACTTCTTGAGAAAGAAGTTGGTTTTGTGTCACAGGAAGGAAGGGTCCCAAAATTTTTCATTAAGGTCAGGATAATCATCTGGGCCAGAAATTCTTAACATCTTGGTGCTTATCACTAAGTAAACAAGCAGAAATGAGTTAGTAGTAGCCCAAACTCTATGGAAAAAAAAAAAAATCAGAAAAACCAACTTCAAAAACTAATAAAAGCTTTTCCTCGTGCTCTGTAGCTCTGCTTCAGATATGAGGCTCTGTGAGACTCCATGTAACTGCAGCTTGTGAGTGACAGAACTAAGAGGACTTGATTAAAGCTGCAACACAAACACAAGCTAAAGGAGAGGGAGAAATGGATAGGATGTTTTGATAGACATGGGGCAACTGTGTCCTCTTTTTCTATTTGAAAGCTATTTTAAAGTGCATGTGAAGCAAACAAGGCAGTATCTCTGAGATAAAAAACTCTTTTCCTGTTTCTTCAAAATGAGAAGTTTTTAATGTTCAGGAAAAGAGAGAGGAAAAGAAAAGTAATGTGTACCTAGAGAAGTCACTATTTTTGATGGACAAAAATAAATAACGTTTGGTTTAGGATTAAGGAGTCACAGTTTATGTGTGTTGGCATGCAGTTAATTTCTGAGAGCATCAGGGATGGAAAGAAACCTTTGCTCTCACCTGTGAGCTTTCACAAGGGATCAGAGAGCACACAGCTCCCTGCCCTCACTGTCAGGCAGTGCCCAGTGACAGTGCAGTGTTTTGCATTCCTCTGACGGTAGCAATACCTCAGGACAATTCTTCACCAGGCAGCCAGCAGGAAATACATCTGGGTTTGATCTGGCAACATTACACACACAGTTAATCCCTGTAACTCCCATCACAATTAAAAACACTGATTTAGATCCTAGGAAGACACTGCCTTGTTGTTTTAAATACTCAAAATTTTTTTGCAGTAGCTGTTACACCAAGTCTTGGCTTCCAAACTCTTTCTCTGGGTCAGACAAGTCCCATGAGGGCAGGGACTGGATAACATGGCTGTCATTGCTGGCCACCCCAGTGCCAGCAGTGGCACCTGCTAGACACCAGTGCCATTTGCTGGCCACCCCTGCAGGCAGGTGACTGAGTAATGAGCAGTTCAGCTGGGGACATGCTATTGCAAGCTGTACTCATTGAGTTCCAGCCACCAGTTTGTTACAACTCTTATCTAAAAGTGCCCTAGATCAGCAGGGATACTCTAGGTTCAAGTGAGACTACAAAGTCCACATGCTGCCTGGGTACTGGGATCCAGCTCCAGTCCTCCTGTCTCCCCCATAGTGGGTGTTTGGTCAGTGAACAAGCCTCAGCATGAGCCCAGTCAGCACTTCAGGAGGCAGATGGTCTTGGGACCAGAGCAAACCCTCTCACCTAACTTGCTGACTCAGGATGCTTCAAGGCGGTGATCTCATGTCCCTTTTCTCTAATCTTCTCTCCCCTTTCAGGAAGCAACTGTTTATTACTTGTTGGTTGGCAACTTGGCTACATTGCTTGTTTTGAAATTAAAGGCATCTGTAGCTGTTATGCTTTGTCATTTCTGTGCTGACCTTCAAAATATTCTCAGCTAAGGGCCATCTGTGATCGCAGTCTAGGAAGCCAGTCAGGGATAACATTTCTATTCCATAAGAATTCACAGCAATTTGACCATTTATTTTCATACTGAACTGGAATGAAAACTCAACACACTCAGATTTTCCATGTCATTGAAATTCTTAGTGCTACCTCAAAGAAATGTATACTTATATACTTATACTACCTTTTTATCCATAGCACTTCAGCATTTGCTAAAGTAATGGTATTTGCCTTCAGTAATGCTGAAACGTTGCAGTATAATGTTGGGGAAAATTTATGAAATATTAATATGTTAAATTTAGTTTAGTGATGCATTTAGATATATTGACTTCATAATGAAACATGAAAATATATCTAAATGAGGAATTCAAAATATTTTGAGTGCATCAAACATAATTGGGAAAATAGAGACAGCAGATTTGATTCTAGTTTTGAAAATGTAGTGGTATTTAACGTATTTTTCCAGCATCATCTTTCTGACAAGAGATATTTTTCTGTCTTCTGTCCAAAAGCTATGGCTGATTCTAATAATCAGATGGTGTCCTGTTTTAGCTAAATAGAGCCTTTTATCCTGCTCCCTAGTGCAAGAGTTCTAGCCTCCCATCAGCCATGTATTGTTCCTTTTCCTTTAGCTTCTGGAACTGTTTCTGAGTGCAGGATGGTCATTGACAGCCTTCTGCTGGGCCCCTCAGTTAAGTTCTGTGACAAACTTTTACAGCTCCGTGCTGCAACATGCTGTCAAATCCCTACCCAGAAAGGTCTCCCATGTTGTCTGTGTGGCAGTTGTTTGAAAGATCTGTGTGAACACTGACCCACTGACTTGTCCCCATCCCCTTGCCTTGACTAGCAGCAGTTCTGCTGCTTCTCCTTTTCCCACTGCTGGCAATACTAGTATTTTAAATAAAACTTTTAGAGCTCCTGTGTCAAGATATATGTTCAGACACTTCGTGCATGATATGTCTGACTTCAGACCCTTGCTTCAGGAAAAAAACATACTAGGCCAGCATTCATCATTAACCTGCACTCTTTGTTCTTTGCTCTGTGCTTCAAATATTATTTCCTTACTCCATAGTATTTAATAGCATGGGCTTCTATTATGCCAGACACTACTCTCCTCTCCTTGAGAAGCAGAAGCTGGTTGCAGTGAAAAGACTTGGACACACTTTTTACAGGTTAAAACACCCCATTGGCCTAGTGGAAGAGAAGAAAATAGAAATGTCATGACTGTTTCTCTCTGATGGCATCCAGGCTGGCTATCTTCCTGGAAATCCAAGTAGATTTGTCCATTCTGTTGGAACTTGGGGAAGAAATATCTAAGACATGGTTAAAGAAGGTGGTCCTGGGAAGTGATTCTGGGGCATTAGTACTGCCTGCTTTCTGCATCATGGTTAAACCCTACAAGAGTGCCCAAAACCTTAGGGAACTACTCAGACCACTGGACAGGTGCATTTTGTGTAAATTAGTGGCAAAATGAATTTAGGAAACAATTCAGATGTGTGAGCTTCCACTCTTTCTGCTGTGTGGTACCAGACTTGTGAAATGTTTTAATGCACGATCTCTTCTGGCAGCATATGTGGCAAAAGCCACAACCCCACACGCTCAAGACTGGTGGGCACAACCTGAGGTTGCCCATGTCTGAGTCACACTCCTGCTCAGGGTGAGCTTTCTGGTTCACCCCCAGCGTCCCTTGCACCTCCGTTTACATGTTTCAGTTCATTGGTTAGTTGCTACGTTACTTCATGTTCTGTACAAGGTTATGTTCTAGAAACTTCGTTGCAGTTCAGTTCTCTATTGGTTACATGCTAATCCCTATACCCCAATTGGTTACTTTCCCCTGCTTGTATCGCTATAAATCGCCTGCTCCCGTTAAATCCGAGCTCGTGGTTAGTCAAGCCTTCAGCTCTCCCTCATCCCTGCTCTGCCTCTCCTGGACCCCGGACCCTCTCCTGCCTTCCCTGCTGCCTCTCCCTGGGAAACAAAAGAGCTGGAAAGCACTCCAAGGCCCTTCTCTCGGGTCTTTGTTCTCACCTGTGCCTGTACCATCGGCCCGGGGCTCTCTCTCACAGAGGAGCCAGCACTAAAAGAGCTGCTGGAGGACGCCCTGTGTTTGGGGAAACTGCAAGCTGCAGCCCCCAGGAAACCAGGGTCACTCCCAAACTAACGCTGAGTGGCCTCGAGCAGGCCCCTGGAGCCAGCGTTATAGAAGGGCCTTCAGGTACATTTAGGGCAGACAGAGCCCCTCCAGGGGCTTCACCCCAAATGGATGATGGGTCACAGGATTATATACTTTTATAAGTTTGGTGCATTTGCATATTGGGGTTTAATCTTCCAATTACAGCTTCAGGTAATGAAGTCATTAACGCTCAGTTTCCTCCCCCCATCCCAAGTTTTATTTGCATTTCTTGGGGCCTGGGACAGTGAGGTGTCCTTAGTTGCCAGGGCTAGAGAGGAATTGGTTTTTCTGACCATGGGTCTCATGCTGTTTGCACCTTTGTGTTTGAAAAGTTGTTTTAAAAAGAGAGCAAAGATTCTTGGCTGTCTTTTTGCCATGGAGGTATTACTATGGTGTCAAGTAGGGTAGATCACCACACTGATGTCAACAATATCTAAAAGAAGGAAAAACTGAGACCAGTTCCGGGTTGTGGGAGACCTCCGAGATAAACTTATCCAAGCATGAAAGGAGGCACCTGATGTTTTCATTCAAGATAGGATATGAAAGTAATAAAACACTGAATACAAATCCAAGGAGATATTTAAACATTGTGAATAAAGTGAGCATCTTTGTATCTGTCTGATACTTAAAGGCTTTTGGAATGTGCTTGTATATTTTGCATTAAAAAGTCAATGTATAAACCACATAAAGGTAGGATGTCTCTTTCAAGAGATGTCACTGATATACATGTTCCTCCAGTTTGCTATCACTCTCCAGACCTATGATCTTCCTCTTGGCCTGACAGTGCCTAATCTTGACCAGGAGACACCTCACAGTTATTAAGTCTTCTTCCTTGAACCATCTTCTGAAGATATGGAAGGTGACACTATGTTCTCCTCAACCTGATGACACCTGAAAACACAGAGGTCTTTGCATTCTTGGTAAGTGCTTTAACCACAAGCATTCAGCAAAAGTAGGAGCAACAACATCTCCTTATACAGGAGCAGCAGAAGTTAGGGCCTATAAAAAAAAGAAAGAGATGTCTGCCTGTGGTTGAACAGGTGGCTCAGGTTCCTTAAGTTTTGGAAAGTACAGTTTTCTCTTTCTCCTTGACATACTATTCAGAGTGAGCCACAGGAAAACATCTGAGTGCCTCTGTGTGACAGCGTTTTGGATGAATCCCACTCTTCAATCTTTGCCTCTTGGCTGTTTTGTGGGACCTGGTGTTGTGTGTCCAGTCTCCCCAGCTCTAAACTCTCTGTTTGCAGTACTGGGAAAATAAGTGGTTTGGACAAGGCTGTGAATTCTGCTCTCATAGCCAAGACCTTCGACACTAGAGTGTAACCATGTGTGGTATTACCACGCCTATATAATCTTTCGTTCATGGAAGTAGAAAATTAGCCTCTGAAAACAAATGCTATCATGAAACAGGTGTGGGAGTGGTAACAAATTTTGTCCCTTTTGACCAGTATATCTCAAACTATCTTTTCAATTAAGTCCAAGATTCTGCAAGTATTTGGGCAGAGTTCTAAAGGGAGGCCACTGTAAACTCATTATAACCCAAGAATTAATCCTGAGCCCCCATATCCAGACAATTTACTCCCAAGCATAAATGTCTTGACCAGAATTAGAAATGAAGGAAATTCAAAGGAAAAAAACTTACTCTTTGTCTTTTCACACCTTCTAAGCTGCAAACTTTTTCTGACATAAATTATCTCTTTGATACTTTGGTACAAAGGCAGCAGAGCAGAATCCTTAGAACAGAATTTTAAAATGTAGAGTTTTAATTTAGTATAAACATTTACTACTTCTGAAGACAAATTCTATGTGTAGGAGTCACCATTTACACACTGGGCCTTGAACACTTTATCAACTGATATCACTACACAAAATGAAGTGTTTTCCTGCAGGTTCTGTTTTTCACTCCCCTTTTTCTGATTTCCTTCTCCTTTGAAATGCTTCAATTTGCACATTTCTCATTGTCAAACATTTTTAAATTGCTTCTGGCAGAAATATTTTACAAGTGGGGAGGATGCCCCAGGCTTCTTCCTGGAAAATAGGAGACTCTGTGTGTGGGGAGGCTGACGCCAGCTCTGCAAACCTTTTAGCTTTGCATTAAAAAAAAATTGTTTTGGGTAAACAATAGAATCCATTATTTACAGACTGTATTGTAAACATCTGCGACAGAGCAGTCTTCTTATTGTATGCCTGTAATGACAAGGACAAACCCAACACAGGAAGAAGGAAGGACCAACCCACTTAACAGAATGAGACTTATTTGAATTCATTTTAAAGCCACCAACAAGCAATCAATGGTTTAGCTGACGCAGGACATAAGCAAATAAGAAATATTAGGATATCTACGTGACATTGTGGCTCCATCAAAACAAGCAGGATGTTTGAAATTGGCATTAGGAATCAAGCCTGAATTTCTAATTTTTTTCCTAAAAAAAACCCGGCAACAAAGCAGATAAAATTGCTCAGCTTAGATTGTAATAAGAGTGTTCAAACTGTGACTTTCTGATTAATTGAGGTACTTAACACACATTCTTTAGACACTTTGATAACTACAGAAAAAATTCGAATATTGTACTACCTGTAAAAAGAATATAAAATTATTCCTTTGTGGAACTTGACAAAGGACATGTCCACGTTGTTACTGGCTGGCTGAGCTCTTGGCCTTAGGTCATCAGTTGTGTCAACTAGTCATTAGCACTTTTTACTTTAATTGTTGTCCTGGCCTTGTAACTGCACTGAGGAGAGATTGTTCACCATTCTTTGTGACCGTGCACCGAAGAGTGTCCTCCAGGAAATCCCGACAACCGCTCTGCTATGTAGCTCATCCCAACTCTGAGGCTCCTAAGAATGCTTGGGTGAATGTTTGTTGCCATTTTCTGGCAGAAGACTGAATTTCTAACTTTGTTTTTCCTCCCTATGATACCCCCTACTTCAGTTGTTGAAAGCAACCAGAATTAGAGTTCAGGTTTGATTCTCTCCTTTTTAAAAATTTTGTTATCAGACAGTTAATCAGATACAATAATGTTTTTTATGTGCTTGTATCATGAAACCTTTTCCTAATTTATATTATTTGTTGTAGCAAATCCCTTCGCAGTCAAAGAGATAGTGTGCATCCCCTCTGCCATTACCTTCCTGTCTCTGCTCACATTGATGCTCCCACTCTCTTAAGGTTGGCCTCAATCACCAGACACTTTTCACTTTTCACAGACTTTAGACAATGCAGATCTTGGTGCAACTGGAATTACTGTCCCCAGCACAAGATGGAAAAACCTGAATGTGCTTCTACAGAATTCAATCCCAACTAATGCTTTTGTGATAGTTGACACTGCTGAAAAAGCCTGCTTTTCCCAATGTTCTAAAGAAACAACTCACAGAATCTAGAATAAATGCTATTTCTTACATACTAATGTCACGTCAGTAGGAAGCTTGTAGGAGGCAGTAGGAGGTTAGCCTTCAAGAATATTGCCGACTACTCACCTTCGCCTCAGTCAGAAAAGTTGTTAGTGATACTCTGTATCAGAGTAACCGCAGTTATCAGATGGTGCATGATCACTGGCTAAAGCCACTGTTAAAAAGAATTGTACTTGAAAAAGCTAAGCCAAGAGTTTCCATTCTTCTCATTATCTAAATGCAGCTCAGAGAAGCACTCATGTTGAAATATACAGATATATTATTTTATAGTTTAAGTCTTTCTGTCATTGCTACTAATAAAATAGTTCTTCTGATGATCATTTCTTCTGTTAAGTAAATAACATAACCCTTCTGTAAAAGCTTTATTTGAAAATACATTTATGGAAAAATGTGATTTTTTCTTTACTGTACAAAACTACAGTGGACACTTTCTGGTTTTCATTCAAATTCGATTCAAATTGATTCAATTTGTGAAATTTTGTCTTGGCAAGTGGTCATTTTTGGTGTCCCTAATATCATTTTACTGCTTTCATCTCTTGCTTTTTCATGGGACAGCAGAGCTGGAAAGCGTCCATGTTACTTCAGTGTTGATCAATGGATAATGGAATTGAAATTAATTTTTCACTTAAAGCTCACCAGTTAGAAACTTGCAAACATCAGTGAATAAATTTGAACAAGCTAAAAATCATGTTTATATATAAATTTCTTTTTATTGCCCTCTTTCAGTCAGCAGGGAGTCTTCTCTGTGACATCAACCAGAATGTTGCAAAATTGGTGTGGTTAAGGAATTTGGATTTTATTACTCGCAGTGAGCCATACTGCAGAATTCCTCTGTACAGCACTCCAAAACTAGGACTAACACAGGAGCCTGTTTGCCCAATTTCTACTGATTTTTTTTTTCCTTTCTTGCTGATTTTTAAGGTAAAGATACTTAGAAGAGTGGCTTGATCTACTAAACACAGACTATTATACAGTCAACTATATATGGCACAAGTGAACACACTTGCTCTATTCATCTTTGGAATAACTCTGTCACACCAGGAATGGATCTTGCCTGGAGCTGTTAGCCAAGAACAATCTCTCCAACGAAAGGGAGTTTCTAATGGGTAACTGATGAAACAATTATTCTAATTGTACAAGCTAAAAACTGGTCGAGACATAGACTCAGAGAAGCTGGAGATGGATTGGTCATTTATTCCCTTCCTGTAACAATGCAAAATTGTTCCATACACAGCAATTCATGCAATGCAGATTTTATGCAATCTAGCCTGATTTCAAACAACATAACTTTACAGGTTTCCACACATTTTACTTGGGCTGCTGTTCACAGTCTAACAGACTGTAAGAAACAGTTGTTCAATGGAGAGTTTCTCTTTAAAGTGTAAGTTATGACTGTCAATGCACCCCGATGATTCTGTCTCCTCTCACTTGATGGACTTCATGTACCTTCTGGGACAACATCATTCAAACCGTCACATTCCTGCTAGACAGGATGTCTGGATGTAGCATTTTCAAGTAGGTCAGAAATCACTGTTGGCAAATATGAAGGAAAAGGGGACAGGAAAAGATAAATTAGTTAAAGAATGCAAGGTTTTAACCATACTCTTTAATAGATTAAAATGTTGCCTCTGTGACTCAGGGTAGCATTTGCATGTCTTTAAGCCCAATTCTGGTTATAGTCAGGTAGACATTGACTGATCTAAAGCTGTGTCAGTACCAGCAGGAAAGGCTCAACAGGTGACCATTGCAATGTCATCTGTTGTGTTCTTTGGCAGAGTTCACAGCTGGTGACCCTTGCTTAGTGCCTAATCCCAAAGGTCCAATTTCCCTAAGCATTTATTTTTAAAATATTGACTTAAAGGGATGGGACAAAAAAAATTGGAATGTGTCCTGAACACCCTTAGGAAAGGAAATGGTTTAGAGACTGCTGTGGATGCCAGCAAATCTGCAACACTGAATTTGAAAAGCCCAGTCCAGGTCTCTGACTACAATGTTATAGATAACCTGCTTTGGCACAGACAGTGATGCTGCTGTCCAAAAACAGTCCAAGTGTAATGGTGACTGGGTACGAAGAAATGTGTGATGAGATTAACATTGTGGCTTTCCCAGCACCAAAAGGTAAGAATTAACTTTTGAAGGTGAAGCCAACTTGAATCCTCCAGTAGTGGACTGGAAGCCAGAAGGGTGGACTACACAGAAAAGAGAAGTTATGTGCCACTCACTGTTAGCAGTTGGATTTGCTGGAAATTTCCACCTGGAACCATCCTCCACCCCTACATGTATAAAAGTAGGCACATTATTTTCTTGTGCACCCTATTTGTTACATCCTATAAGAACCCTTGTACATTTTCCAATGGAAAAAATGCAAACCAAAATTCAGTGAATGACATTTTTTACTCGTTGGTTTGGGTTTTTTTTCCTCAGAGTGGTTCTTAAAAATACATAAAATAGCCAAATGAAGTTCATGTTAATGATGAAAACTTTAGATTCCTGTGGCAACTTTTATTTAATTGCCTTAATGAGAAAAGAGCAAGAAAATTTATAACTTTTTCCAGAACTATAGTGATTTTTTTCACTCTTATAGCAGGAACCATTTATATGCTAATCATACATAAATTAGCAAATCTCCTTCAAATATTAACATTAATTTATAATATCATGAACTTCATGTGAAAACAGGAATGTGATGTTCTTTGCCATTCTGTAAATGTGCATTTCTCACCTTAAAATAAAAGCCACTAGTAATGATAGTTTCAATCTTGTTTAATACATTCTGTATTCTCCAGCATAACCAAGTGATCTACTCTTTTAAGGGAGCCTAGGACTGGCACTTGGCTAAGCCTAGCCTAGCAGTCCTGGAAAGGGAATAAATATAACACCGGCATTGTCAGGAAATTCAGGAGTAACCTCAGGTTTGTAATGAAGAAAGCAAAGGCAGATTTTACTTAAAGTGTTTTAGAATCATTAGAATCACAGAACTAATAAGGTTGGAAAAGGTCTCTAAGGTCATCAAGTCCAACCATTAACCTGACACTGCCAGGTCCATGTTTTATTTATATTTGTGAAGAACAGAAGTTTAGTGTCACTGTGGTCAAGGAAACTTTGGCACAAACTTTATCTGGTAGATTCATTGTTAGATTAAATAAGCTCAGGTCATGTTTGTTTGGAGCTGAAAACTGGGATGTGAAGTTCACATTTGCTACTGAAAGCCAGTTTATACAGCCCAAAAGTCAGTCTGAGTGTGAGATCTAGTAAGAGACATTTAAGAAGTCCATATTACAAAAAAAAAAGATGGAGAGCAATGGAATTAGTGCCCTGCCTCACCTTTCACAAAGCTTTCAGCTCAGATCTGATGGAAAATGCCATTCCTGCTCTGTTTCATTACTGCCTAAGGACAGACATTTTTCAGGCCCCTTTTCTTCAGCTGACTTGCATCCTAGCTGTTTGGTTTCCATCCCTTAATGTCAGATTCATAATAATATCATTAATAACATTAATTGATTATACTATGAAAGTAAATTTCAATCCAGTAGAGGCAGTATGGGGAGGAATATGGCAAGTAGCCTGCAGCAAACTAATCTCCTGACAAACTCCTCCTATCTCTCAGTGCTTTGACTTTGCCAATGTCTTTGTTTTTATCCAGTGCTTCAGCATTTCACTTCCATTACGTGTGTTTAGAGGACGCTAGGCTTCTGTAATATTTTCTCTGAAATTAAATCCCACTGCTTTCATTCTAGAAGTGAAAATCCCTCCTGGAAATTCTTTCCAGCCTCTGAGTGCCCTTTATAGGTACCCTGCGGCTACAGTCCTATCGTAACACAGACCCCGTGCATTTCAGCTCAGCTGTTCAAACACGGGGATGAACTGGACAGTTAACACTCACTCAATCCTTTTATCTGTCCTGCTTTGGCTCTTTGGAAACAACTCTTCATTTTCTCCATGTTTGTATCAGGGCAAGTTCGAATCAGTATCTCTTCATCACAACACAGCACCTCTGGGAAGACATTTTCTAATTGTTAAGGGATTGAAGCGAACAAGCAAGCAAGCAAATGTTGACAGGCACATGTAATCCAAGAGTTTAGTGTCACTGTGCTAGAACACAGCTACCTGAAAGAGGGAGGAAAGAGAAGGGGTTTTCTTCTTTGAGTTCCAGTATTAGAATATCTCAAGGGACAGACATAGTCTCTTTAGAGCAAATGTACTCCTTTTGCATTTTGAATCCATCTGCAAATGATTCAGAATGCATTTCAAAACTTGAAATCTGTAAAGATTTCTTCATTCTCTGACTGTACAACATAAATTATTTTTCAATGGTATTCTATTGAGAAATGTGACAGTACACACACCTGATCATCTGTTTCATTTACTATTCCTTTACAAAGGCAAAAGGGGATGAAATGAGAAATATGAGTCCAATTAACAGGACAATTGAAACAACTTGCTCAGAACTCAAAGTTCATGAAGGAGAGACAAGAAGGAAAAACACGCCAAAGAATTGTTAATAACCTTTTCTATTCAAAATACCAACATGAGCAACTAATTCAGATTTCAAAAGCAACGTGGATCACGCTTTTCACCTAGCTTTGCACTGCATATCATCACTGTGTTTTTAGTTTATCATCTGCTGCCTGGGGCTTCATGAACTGGAGAGAGGTTCTGTCATAACAGAACTCTGCTGTGAACTGTTTCAACACAGTCACATTTCTCCCCACGTGGTTGCTTTTCAGTGGTTGGTAAAAACAAATCATGCACACAGAGGTTAAAACTACATCATGTTGTCTAATAAAAAGCACTACATAAAGCCAAACTATCCATAATATCTGTGTTATTAGAAGCTTTATGTCACTTTTTCCAGTCAGATGGTGGCTGATCTAATGTCCATCCAAGATTATGGCAAGATGCCCAATGATTTAGTTGATACTGGATCAGCCAAAAATCACAACAAAAGGAAGAAAAGAAAGGAGACTGCAGGCAAATACATAGTGTGCAGAGTTTACTCTCAGTGATTCACAGGAGTAGAGGTACTGAGGGGTTCCTGGAATTAGCATTTTCCCTCAGCCATGAAGGCTTCAACATATAAGGAGCTGAGGAAGCTTGGTCTGTCATCCAGCTCTACATTGTCTGCCAAGTGGGTATAACCAGTAAGTAAAGACAGGGATGTAGCCCAGGCCCTGAGATACTGCAGACCTGTGTCTTCCATGGCATGGATTCAGAGGGAAGGTGGGGAGATACAATCTCCTGAAGTATGTGAAATCTTACAGCTAGGGCACCTCCTGGAGATGATGGAAAGGGAATTTCAGCTGTAGAGTAAAAGGCCTTCCTTTTCTTAGGATGAAAGTATGTATGAAATAGATACCATTACTAGTTTTGGAGGCAGAGAGAGGGAGGCTTTGGATACAATTTGCAAGCCATCTCCCAGATGAGGCCTTGGAGCATGCACTGAGCCTGAAGACCCATTCTGATGGAGGTATCAGGTTAGGGAGGTAATTATTGAGAATAGGCACCTACCAAGTAAGGGTAGTCTTGTAAGTAGCTACATGTTAGGATTGTAAATCTACGATTTGTCTGATGGCTCTTGTCCTAGACATGATCTTCTTCTAAACTTGGTGTTCTCCTAAGAGTTGTCCAAACTCAGTGGACTGTCCTGCTGGTTTGGTGTTCCTGGTCAAACCTTTGAATTATCTGCAAAAGACAAACTGTAGACAGGTCTTACCCAAAGTGGATTTATCATGCTCAAGCACATCTCAAATCCCCAAAATAGCAAGTTTAGCATATGTGATCCATCAGACTGTTCATTAGATGGTTTCCTTCTTCACAACTCACAGGTGCATTTATATGAGATGGAGTGTCTTGCACAAGCAGGAGGTGATATTTATTGATAGATCTCAGACCAGCCTTGTGTTAATCATTTATATAGATTCTACATTCAAAAATATTATTTTCCTCTGTGGAAACTCTGTGCCTATTTTCTAAATCTGTGATTTCATCATCACTGAGTCACCAACTTTCTCAGCATCTTTACTTTACATTGCTCAGAGGTAGATCCAGCCAGGAAAATAACTGGGGGGAAAAAAAAAAAAGACAGGTTTTTTTTTCTCTTCTCAAAATAGCCAAAATGGTATTTGGTATTCAGTGCTGATTGTGATACTACTAATAGGAATAATGAAAAGATATGCAAAAGAGCTACATTAGCATAGCCAGGTTGGCTACAGATGTAGATATCCCCCACTTTGTCCTGTGCATAACTGGCTGAGAGAACTCTTAACTAAAATCTCTTTATTCTTGTGCAAGCTGCCGTGAAGATTGCCCAAGCTGTGACTGAAGATACAATCTGAGCACAGTGACTACTGCATTCCCAGGAACAATGACAAAGTTTTGGGATGACAAAGTTTTAAGAGGACAAATTTGCATGCTTTTATCTGAAGGCAGAATCTGACTTTCAGTATCTTGATCATAGGTGACATATTAAAGAGGACATCAGCATAACCTCAATTGCCCATTGTGACTTTGTGAGCCTGGCAAGCAGAAACCTTACCCTTTCACCTGTCACTGAAAATGATTTGATATGGAAATAAGGCTGAAATTCCACCATGCTATTATCACTGTTTTTCACACTGACTTCAATAGCTATTGCCATAATAAACATCACTCAAACACCAAGTGCCGGTCCTGAGGTATTACTTCATTAACTAATAATTGCAGGCCATTACCAGCTTGACCCTGTAGGGTGTGTGCTCTCTCCTCTTGAAAGCAGCTCTCAAGTAATTACCTGGCTACTAGTGAAGAAACCACCACTACTATTTTTAAAACTTTCTTTAGAAGTTCAGAAAATTTCTTGCGATTAACATTTTTATTTGTTAAAAAAAATCCTCCAGTTTTAATAGGAAGTGTTCAGTGTGTGTGTGTGTGTCCATACTGCTCTGGGGATGATAGATCTCTATACCATGTAATACACTTTAGGATCATCTGAAGATTCCTTTATGCCAGCAGTCCAACAAAAAGTTGGCTTAGTTGAAATGTAAACCATACTCTAAACGTTCACAAAAATATATATTCCTTTCAAAATACCAATAAGCATTTAAAATAATTTAAAATGTTCTAATTGAAAGCAAAGCATTGGCCCCACAACACCAAAAAGTCCCTCTCTGATTGTAATAGGGTCTGCAGTTTTTGCAGAGCTGGATGGATGGCTCGAAACCAGCATATTAAGAAAGCAAATCAATCCACAGGTGTTGCCCTGTGAATTCCAAACTCTCTTGGCTGACACACATACAGTTCCTGTCCAAGGGTCAGAGAATAATTCAGCACTTACTGCCCTGAAGCTAAACCAGGACACAACACAGAACACGTTGTTCTGCTTTAGAATTTCCTCAGTACCCTGTACAGTCCCAGTCTGTCTGTCTCGGCTCTTCCTGTCCCTGAACCATACAGATCCTCCAAGTCCCAAACAAAGGATGCTCAATGCAAATAAAAAGATAGGCAGATGATGATATCTTCTAAATATTTGCTGTGGGTGGGATTTTCCCCACCATCTGATAGAGGGGAAAAAAAACAGATGAGGCACAGTCGCCTAAACCAAATGTCCCTAGCAGAAACATGTCAGTCAGCAGAAAGGGTCTGATTTAAAGTATCAGAAGACAATAAATGTAATCAAAAGGGAGACAAGTAAAGGGAAGCCCCTGACAATAGTCACTGGGTTTGATGTCAGATCAGGTATCCTGGATCCATTTTCGCTGTTGTAGCAGATCCATGAAAAGCATTTTAGTGCTTTAAGAATCATCCAAGTGGCATGTGATTGCTAAGAGCACCCAGGAAGGAGGCGGCTGAAGGATGGTGAGATTAATGGAAAGGTGAAATATGCGGAAGGCCCAAATGCCTGTCTCAGTGTAAACATACCCAGCATGAACCCCTTGACCTTTTGAATTGCCCACAACTGGTAGATGTTAAATGCTTCTGGAAGCAGTGCCATGCTGGTTTTGTTTTGCATACTTAAAGGAAGTTTGCATTCTAATTCCTTCATCTGTGGTGGTGTCACAAACCGCTGAAACTCTAAGAGCAAATTATGCAAAGTGGAGGTGTGACACAGCTTCCTGATCTGGTCGTTTTGTGCTTATAAGATCCACATACATTTAAGCGCTGTGTATGAGGAACAGCTCAGGCTGGAACGTCATCCGTAACTTGCTTAATTAGCCAATTGAAGTCATTCCATGTGTTTGACCCCAAACTTCCTCAAGAGTTCCCACCACTGATCAGAAGGAGGTAGTCACACACAGGAAGTAATCATGTTACCAAAACAAACTTAGCTTACAATCTGACAGTTTCATAGGTAAATTATGCCACACAGTACTGAAAAATAATAGCAAAAGCACATTGATGAAGAGATTCAAGCTGTAAGTATTTTTAATTATCAATTTAAAATAGATTCATTGTGTCGTCATACTACTTCATGCCTCATGTTTTCATCCACATAACTAATTTCCTGGAGTTGGTTATGCTGACATTTTTTTCTCCCTGGGGCTGAGTTAAAGCAAATCAAAATAACTAGAGAAATCCTCACAGTGAACAACCCAATGAGTGGTTAAAAACTGAAGAGCCTCTATTTGTCTGGGTCCTACTGCATTCTAGGAACTGCATTGAAAACAAGATCTTAACAAGATCATGTTGAATTTTCCCATGTGATTGCTTAATTTGTCTGGGTTGCTGCTACACAATCCAATACTACAGAAGCTGGTGTATAGTCTCATTTTGCCTTATGGTTTTCACCCTTTGTTTTCTGCGTTTAATACAATGTAATGGTCAAGTTACATAGCCCTGTGGATCTTTCTGTACTTGCAGTAGTTGTATTAGAGCCTCCAAATGTTGTGGGCCTCTTTCAGATTTCCATGGTGAGCCTAGTTGATGTAAGTGAGAGGCACAGGAGCTGAGGACTTCCCAGTGGAGAACCTCAGTTGCAGGTAAAACAGATCAACAGTAAAAAATACCTAAAAATAGTGTCTATGTTTATAGTCGGCCCAAAAAATAATGAGGTTTGGTCTTGTTTTCTCACTTGTTAGGACTGTGCCTTATTGGAAGAGGTTTCTCCTTTTAGCACTTAAGGCTTAATTTGGCACCACAAGGTTCATCATGGAACCAGTGGCATATCTGATGTTAGGTTTGATGCGACCACAGCCCTGCTAACACCTCAGTTAGCAGCCACAATCAAAAGATGAAAGAATAAAGCATTCATAAAAAGAGCTGTTGCATGCTTGGCTTTGTACTAGGTACTTCTCTGCCAACAGCAGGTAACAACCTGCACTTGAACATGGTTGGCAGTTCAACGCCCCTCCAGCCCACAGTGACTGGGAAGCTTTTTTTCCTCCAGCAGCGTCTGATTCCCTGGAAAAACAGTTTCACCCTCCAGTGGTGCTTCATAGGGCTGAGTGGTCACCGGAACTACGTCAGGAGGCAGGAAGTGGGGAAACCAAACACCGCAGGAGCAATTCAAATGTCTATGCAGAGACATCTGAGGTCGTTTATGACCGTGCCACTTCACCTTCTGTTGCTGCTTCAGAAGGGTCTGCTGTTGGACATGAGTCATAGCTGAGTCTGTCTCCTTGGTACTCTCAGGTCTGGACACCTGGATTACTCTGCTTGTGTTGTGATTGTCCCAAATAAGCAAAACCTTCTCAATTACCTTCATCTTCTATCTCTGTTCTTTCAAAAAATAAACCCAGCCAGATGCAGGGATCAAAACTCTGGTCCTTGTACCCCATCACCTTCACTACCTTCCAGAGGCTACCAGGTAGGTCCCAAAGCCTGAGGAGATTATTGTCATCTTCACCCCAAAACCCTTATTGACCTATTTGGGAATTGCATCATCATCTTTAAATTTGTTCTTTATACTCAACAGACCAGGAACAGCTGTCTCTGTTTTTTCATGGTGTACCTGACCTATGACCGGAAATTTCAAGTGGGGAACAAAGTTTGTCATTTCTGTGGAAAATTTGCTTGCTTAACATGGAGTATCCAAGCACAGCATTTTTGCAATAGAACATTTTAACTCCGATGAAAATTATCCATTTCACAGGAAGAAAGATGCAAAAAGAAGTGGATGTTTCAAAGTGAAATTGAGAAAGGAAAACATTTTAATTCCATTTCAGCTCACAATGTCAATTTATTATTTAAAGGACATATTGTAACAGCATTCCTTCAGTCCAGACAAAACAATTCTCTCTGTTTCTCTTCTAGTTTCTTCACTTTCCATATCTCTATCCTTTGTCTAAAAATCAAATACCTAAAGACAACAACAACTGTGTAAAATGTATTAGGTAGCTTAGGGAACCGTTCTGGATTTGGTTCACATTCACACTTTAACAGTGATGGAAACTGATGGGAATTTAACTAGTAATCTCAACAGGCACAAGATCACGTCCATCCTTTCGATGGAAATGTCATGATCTTCTTCCATAAACTTGCTCATGTAGAATTTGTTTTATTTTAGACTGTATATGCATATGAAAGTTATTCCAGGAAATAGGGAAGGTGGAAGTGTTTCCTTCTCTTTTCAGTAAAGGATCATCTAATGAGTCTCTTTATAAACTGATGTGGAATGGGGTTCACTGAAGTTTCCAGGCTCCTGTAGCCCAAAATCTGCATCACAGCACCAACATTCTCAGCACTAACGAAGTACAGAGAAAATAAAGGTGTCAGTTTTTGCAGTCTACACAGAGAAGCAAAAAACGAACTTGCATCAAAGGCACACAAAAATTAAGGGCATCCTTTACATGTAATGTGTTCTTTTACGAAGACATAAATCCTGATGACTTTAGAAAATAAATTTGCCAGTTTTGATGATGTGACAAGGCTTAACAAGTTATTCTGAGCATTGTTACAAAACCTGTATTTAGTTGCTGTGTTACAGGTAAACGGTTGTATATCCTCCATGTGAGAAGCAGGAAGGCAGCTGCCACTTATCTGTCCTCCTTTCATGGTAATAAACTGCGACTGGGAGATGTTCCTGTTCGTGCCAGTACCTGCTATGTACACACAGCACCACTGGTATTCCAGAACTTTGACCTCAATATCTTATTTTCTGGGAAGAGATGGTGTTTCAGATGTTACACCTGGTATTTCTGTGTGTAAACAAGAGGGCTTGAGGCACTTTGTGGAGTGTAAGAGCTGGCTGTGCTTTGCTGACAGCATGGATATAGTGTAAAAGAGAAAGAAGAAGACAATCTAAGATGCTGAATGTAGGTAGAAGACAACCAGGACCTTAAAGAATTCCTGGTTTTGAAATGGAATAAACCCAGCTAACTGACAGGTGAATCACCCAGAATCATATAGCTTGGAAAAGACCTATAAGACCATCGAGTCCACCCTTTGACTGATTATCACCTTGTCAGCTAGACAATAGCACTAAGTGCCACATTCAGCCATTTCTCAAGCACCTCCAGGGATGGTGAATCCACCACCTCCCTGGGCAGCCTGTTCAAATATTTAACAACCCTTTCTTTTCATGAAGAAATTCTTCCTGATGTCCAACCTGAACCTCCTCTGGAACAGCTTGAGGCTATGAGAGAAGAGGCCAACCCCCACCTTGCTACACCAGCTTTCACATTGTTGTAAAGAGTGATAAGGTGACCCCTGAACCTCCTTTTCTCAAGGATAAACATCCCCAGGTCCCTCAGCAGCTCCTCCCTAGATCTTTGGCCAATTTTGCTGTCCTTCTCTGGACATGCTCCAGCACCTCAATGACATCCTTGAAGAAAGGAGCCCAGAACTGGACTGAAGGAGGTCAGCACCTGTTATGGGTTTCCAGGTATGCAATTCATGACCTCATGTGCTCCAGTTCTTATAGGTGTTACCTGAATGATGACTCACAAATGATGACTCTCTTCACTTCTGACCTTTTGCCTACTGCCCAGTCTCATACTTCTGGTTGTCAAGCAACATTTACTACAGATGTCCAATAATAGAACTAAAAAAATCTCCCTACTTTTTTCCTCCACAGCAGACATAAATGCTTTTTCCTCTCCAGCTACATTTTTAGCTGCTTTTCTTCACATCTTCTCATAGCTCCAGGCAGACTCCTTGCTTGGGATCTTGGTCCCTCTGGGTGTTTCACCACTCATTTTCTCATTGTGGGTGCTTACCTCCATTTTCTTATGCACTAAGCCTCTTTTGGTTTATTGTTCAGATACTTTACATCTTTCTTGTTTTACAGACACACACACACACACACACAGAGCCTATGCAACACTTAACTTATTTGTAGTGAAACTGCTACTCTTGTCTTTGCAACTGTCTGAATTTGATTGTAAACACCATCAGGCAATTTTGAGTGCAAGATCACTGTTGCAAATTTGAAGTTGCACAGTTACAACCCTACTTTCCGGCACTGAGAAAGTATTTGTTGCTGAAATGCAACACTTTCTTCCCCTTGATTCATTATTTCATATCTTACTGTTTTCTCGGACATTGCAGGAGTTCAGAGATGAGAAGTTTTCCCTTGAATGTGGTCCTTACATGAAGTTTCAGGAGAAAAATAGCAGATTTTTTTAAGGTACGGAAGTGTTTGGCTCAATGCCTCATTTAGCAGCATGGGCAAGTCTATAACCTGTGTTGTTCTATGAACAATAATACATTAGTCACAGAAGACATCAGCAGTTTCTTAAGGCAACACATTTCCTTGGACTCCGCTAACGTTAGCCCCTCCCTGTGCATTTTGCAACTCTTTCCTCTTCCTTTAAAGGGTGATTGACCCTTTGTACATTTTAGGTATTCTCATTAAGGGCATTATTGAACCCACGTCTTAAATAATGTTAGAACAAAAGATTTCCCAAGAGATTCCAACTGTTCTGGCATGGAGCATGTGACACTAAGTGATTCTTCACTCTCTGCTCAGAGACATACTGTGTGAATGCCCTGCTGGCAGTTTTCAGAATGAGGTACCAAATTACAGCTTCAAATCGACACAAATAAAGTCTCCCTTTCATTGTCACTGAGATTAATTGCTATTTTTAAGTTCCAAATCCAGAGAACTGTTCCAAGTCCCAGTGCATTCTATTCACACTCTGTTCTTGCCAGTGTAGGGGGCTCATCTGCTGACACAGACCGTGCCCAGTACTACAAGGTATCTCCCTGCATTATCACAGGGAAAGTTTGGGGCTAAGTGGAGGAAGAGAGATTGCAGAATTATTGAAAACTAGCCAGGCATTAATTTATGTGAGAGGGGGGCCATTTCTAGAAGAGTTTTTATTGACTTGAGGCCCACGCTAAATAGCTTTCCTTCAAGTACTGAGGATTTCATCAGCTTGAGCCTGATTCACCATGCATAGTAAAAAGAAGCAAAAAGAGCTTCCCTAAACACACTCTGAGAGCAACAGTCATTTAGAGGTGTATGTGTCTGTAGGGAGCATAAAACAACTTGGAAGATCTGAGTGTGTGAAAATAGCTTTCAGAGACACAATTATTCACCTTTGCACCATCATACTCTGCCTTCTGCACTGTCTGTTGTACTGGACTCTCTGCGCAGATGATAGATCAGCAAAGACGGTGACCTTTACAATTATATGTCTACTACACCTGGAGAACCATCAAAATTATTTAATTATATGAAAAAATAAATCAAAATAAATCAGGAATGAATCTGTGCACTGCACTTCCCACTTCCCATTCTCTTGTCCTGGCTATACCTACTGCGAACAGAGTATAAATAGCAATAATATTGATTTATAGCAGCAATAACACTGATTAAAATATGGGACAAAACGTTCATAGGTACCAAATCAGGTTGTCTCTATGTCCACAGAGAGGTAGTTTACTGAAGGCAAAGGAAGAAATATTCTTTCCTCAAAGACCATTTGTGTCTAGTCCTTAATGAATAAGACTGATATCTGTGCTGAGCAAGTGGATCACCTACACCTGGCAGTGGTACACAGGGATCAAGCGAGAACATCCTCTCTGGTACAACCTGTACTCCATGCTTATCCAAAGACTTGTCTTCTATAAAGATGAGACTGTGCATTTCCCTATTTCCATCTTTGCTTACATCAGGAGTGTGCATTTGGAATGGGTCTTCTACAGTCACCCTCACATGCTGCAATGGTATTGTATTGCAAATCATCTTGTGTTCATAAACTGGACTCCTGGAGACATGCCCTGGCTGCCTATGGATGTCCTGTCCCTGGGACAAAACCAGAGACAATATCTAGCTAAAAACTTGTGGATGTTCAGTCCTCCTTTTGACTACTATGTGTGTCTAAAATAAGACTGAGTGATTTGCTCTCTGGAAGCTTCCGTTCTCCTCAGCTGGCTATGCAGGCAGCTGAAGTTGCCTAGCTCAGATACAGATGATTGACTTGACAGACATATAAAGCTAGGAAAGATAAATCCTACCCTAGGCATTTAATTCAAGGCAAAATGAAATGCTCCTCATTCTTTTAGACACAGTCACACAGCAGAGAGGCTTAATATATCTTCCTGTCCCCCAATGGTTGTCTGGCTCTTCTGGTCTCATTTAATGGTAAAAAATACCACCTCTCTTAAAGGTGGGGAATGGCAAGTTTCACATTTAAAACAGCTGGATATTTTTTGCATCAGGACATGACAGTGCATGATGTTCATTTGCAGACAACTGGCATTGCTCCCATGTCACCAACCCTGACCTTTGGCCAGTTTGCTTCGTTATACAGACCTGTGACTCGAGGTTTCTTATCAGCAGCAGGCCAAAGCACAGCAGTATCATAAAACACCTCACCATAAAAAAACACATAGAATAGTCCAGACTTAAAATGGTTAAAAAAATTCCGTGAGACTGCGGTCAATGCCATCAAGGAGTGCACTAAAGGCATTCTGTCTGGCTCTGCAGGCTCTTTTAGGCAGTCAAGGCTGGCAGAGGCATGGCCAGTTGGGCACATTGGCTCCCATTCCCCGTTTTGCCTCCACAACAGCTTTTCTTTGTCCACTTCCATAAGTTTTTCACTGTTCTGACTGTTTTATACTGTATTGTTTTTAATGGTTTTCTGCTGCTGATGTGAAAGGAGGGTTATATCTATCAAAATGAACAGGGAAGGCCACAGCCATTGTTTGGGGTTTCTTTGAGCATATACTCCTCAGATCAGTTAACTTCTTACTGCAATTGCTCTGTTATTGCAATTTCTCTTCTTTGGTACCTCCTTCTATGCTACTTTTATCTTGTTACTCATCATTTATAGTCATAACCTTTGACCGTGTATAGAAAAACAAAGAAAAGGAGGAAAAAGTAAAACTAACTACAATGCTTGAAATCTGACAACTTTGTCACATGTGAGTTGACATTGAAAAAAAAGGTGTTCTTATGGCTCGAACTTGCTCTAGTCATGAAAATGTCCATTCTGTAAGAGGAACCTTGATCCAAATAATATTTGATTTCCTACTGTGGTTTGCCACGTTAAAGTGATAATACATGCATCAGGTCAACTTCTCATATACTCCACTGCACTTTGCTTCATATCCTGTAGAACAAGATATAAGTGTATTTACAATGGTGATTTCAAGGTTCTGATTGACTCTAATTTTCCAATTAGTTTTCTAATTAATCTAAGTCTTTTAGTTCTAGTTGAACTGGGGGACTTTCCATGCATTGATGAAATCTGTGTCATAGTGCAAATGTATTCAGTGGTTGGAGGGGCTTTAGTGTCTCACATTGCTTTAGTGCTGCCTCTAGGTCTCACCTATGCTGACCCCAGCCATGACTAGCAACTAAGTTCAAAAAATATATGAAGGGGAGACAGGGCTTATTTGTCTCACCTCTTTGTAAGAAAAATACTTATTTCACAGGGCCCAGCAATCCTCTTCCCTTTTCCAGGAGAGTCAAAGAGTGATGCAGTTGTCTAGAAGAGGGGTGGCCATCCACTCTGGTTTTGTCTATCAGCTTCCTCACAAGAACAGACAACCTTTATGCAGCAGCTTTTTTCTCTGCTGCAGAGATGCCACATGACAGGTACATTATTGATCATTTTTCTCTCTTTTTTATGTTTTTCCCTCAACTGTGTTTCCTGGCTTTTTTCTCTCCCTTGAAAAGTGTAAGTAGGAGTACTGCCCTGCTTTTCACTTGGAAAAACTGACTTGCCCTGTAATAAAGGCTAATTGTGACAACACTGCAAAGTTTATTACCCCTCTGGCATCTGACAAAGACAAAATGGTAGTGAGTGAGCAGAGATAAATGAGAAAAGGAAGAAATGGGAACATCTACCACTGGAATATCTACTCTCCCTGATGACTTCTAACCTGATGACTTCTAACTTCTTGCAGTCTGGTACTCACTGCAGCCTGGAATTGCCAGAAACCTCGTCTGCTCTGGGACACTGGCTCCCCACTGGCCAAAGCCCACATGGTCTGTAATTCTATGTCTTTCAGTGAAATTACACTATATAAACTCAGCTATATGTCTTTTGAGTAACAGAATTCCCTATTAATAATGCTCCCAAGCTTAAGTTGCAAATCTTCTGGGAAAAATCAGTGATATGAAGAATGCTTTAGCTTTTGGCTGACCTAAAACAGTGCAATATACTATTACTCATACTGGCAGTAAGCACACAGTTTAATTCACGCTTATTCACAAGATGAAACAAGGCGAATCAAAACCAAGCAGGTACGAACAAAAGGATTGGTGTTTCACACCATATGATTAGCTTTTGTCTCATTGCCTGTGCATCCTTCAGACTTTATGGTCCAAAAGGAAACTAAATATTTTCAATATACTCCTGGTCACTAAACCTGTGCTCAGAATATAATTTTGATAAAATACTGCACAACGTTGCTGTAACTAGTCTCTATGAACTGGGCTTTTTTTTTTTTTCTTTTAGTTGCAGGTAAGTATTTGCTTTCTGACTGCTCTTCTGACCATATAGTAAATTGAGAATCTGATTGAGGGTATTTTGATGGTTCATCTGTGGTGTGGATTTTTGGCAGTATGAGAATTACTTAACTGGTTGTTTTTCCAGTACCGAAACAAGAGTGGCACCTGCTGAGGCCTCCATGCAAGGGAGGTGTGCAGTGCTCAGCAGCAGCAATTCTCAGATGAAAAATGAGTACGGAAAGAAGCCACTGCTTTGGTGATGACATTTGTTTTGACTGATCAGCAGAATTTGAACCTATGACCTTCAGTGTCATAGCACACATTACTTAAGTAATGTCATTAAATGGCAGAGGGAAGGTGTTACGCTTTAAGGAGACTGGCAAGGTCCATACTTGTTTTATTAACCTGTTGAACCAGAATATTGGGACATCATGACAAGACACTGACAATTACATTAAAGTGCTGTTTTACGTTTACATAGGGAGAGTTTTAATGTATCTCAAGTTTGAGGAGGAAGAATGAGGTTTCCTAACAGGGAATAAAGGTTACTTTTTTCCTCATATGGTCCCAGTGCTAAAGGAAAAGACTTCCTGGTAGGAAGGAATCCTCGACTGAGTCTGAGGGAAAGTCTGCATTATGCAAGACTTGCAGGGAATGTGGAATTCCCACAAGAACAGTGCCCAGGCTCCCTCCCATAGTGATGACTGTCTGCAATCCTTGGGCCATTATAATGAATAAATTAAAGACCAGCAGGCAAGTGCTCAAGAAAAAAGCACAAAATTGTAGTGATGATGTAGAGATGCCCTTTTCTCTTAAGCTGGGCAATTAAGACTTTGTGCAACTGCAGGCTGTAGACATCAAAGGAAAAAACCCAACTGATTACTTCTATCAAACTTAGGCAATGTTTATGTAAATTCCCTTTAGGAATTGACTTGTAGTGCTGCAAAGTCCCAGAAGATTTTATTCCATGGGGAATTACAGCAGAGGCAATGGAGATGAAAAAGCGGTTGCATTCCATTTCAGTTATCATTAATGAACAACGGTACTCAAATGTGTCCTCTGATAAAGGCTTTTTTGGCCAGAGCAGGGCTCAAAAGGGAAGCAAAGAACATGCCTCTCTTAGGTACATTGTGGCTCTGTGCACAGTGGGGATTGAATTGAAGGAAATGCATAACCTAGCCAGCCCATGATAACAGCTTCCACCTAATTCCTAACCAACCATCCCTGGTCTCTAAGCTCTCTCCGGGGATTTTGTAAGCCCTCACTGGGGATTTTGGAAGCTGACTGATAGGTTTGCAGGAAGCACCTCCGATATCTTTCCGAACGTTTTACAGGGATTCTGGCTGCTGTTTCTCCAAAGAGGCTCTTTAGCTTTTCCTTAATTATTTGCTAGTTCATTAAAAAAAAAAAAAAAAAATAGGAAAAAGGAAAAAAGAAAAGGAAAAAGCAGCACACATCCAAAAGACAGAACTGCACCTGCAGTCAAGGTGCATTAACATTGGAAGCTATGGTTAAATATGTCAACTGAAAATTCTCAAGAAAACACTTAATAAACCCCAAGAGATGATATCAAATGCAGAACAACACAGCCATATAAAGAAGAAGTTTGGCTGACATCATTGCCAGAAAACCGTCCTCATTGATGAAGTCTGCCAAAAACAGGTGATGTAACAGCTGGCAGTGAATGAAACCGTGAATGTAGTGTCTGGCAGTATTTCTTGAGAGATGTTCACAGCACAGCAGCTGGAGACTTACAGATCACCATTAAAAAGAGATGCCTGAGGATAAACCTGTGCAGTCTGACTCCTGTGGCCAACAGGAAATATCTCCTGCATGTTTCCTTTCTCTGTTCTATGCATCTGGCTTGGGCTGGATTGAGCATTATAACTCATGTACGACGAGCCAAGTCATCTAAGACATTCGTGATCCTTTAGTTGCTTGTTCTATCCCTCAGTGTCTCCACAGAAAGGTGATGTGAAGTAAAGTGGGGAAAACAAAATGTGCCTCTGTCCCAAGTGATTGCAGTGCACGGTCAGTCATGTAAGTGCAAATGCACAGTCATCCACACTAAGAACTGTAGCAGTTGCAGGGTGAAAGCACATCACCCTCTGCCACCCCTGCTGTGACCTGGAGCTGGGCAGCTGCTCAGGGACATGGAGGATGTCACGGCTGCTCAGGACTGAGACCGCCTCACTTGGTCCCACCAGAGCCCCCCTGGACACTTTAACCCAGCTGTCTTTGCAACCCACCCTTGTTGCCTGTTGCTGGAGTGGGGACACTCTGTATCGATTCACCAGCACTTTCGGTCTCACGCATTCAGGGTCACTTGAGCCTCAGCCCTGGGCAAGCTCCATCCCTTCCTGTTGCCTGGGGTGCCTAGCTGCCTGAAACCTTGGAGCTGCAGGTTCTCTGCTGGGACACTGTTCAGACTAGCATATCTGCATCTGACTGGACGAGCCTGTTGTCATCCTTTCTACTTCTTGGCATGTGCTCTATCTCGCTCAGTGCTTGGCAACTCTGCTTGTTGTTTCTGGCTGCCCTGTCCCATGAACAGTGCCATGGAAAGCCTGCCTTTCACAGCAGCCCCAGGCAGCATGGACAGAGCCTGTCTTCAGCCAAACTGCCTGGACTGACCCATTAGGAGGGCTGAGAGGAGCTGGGGGTAGTGCATGAACACAGCTCAAGTGGGTGTTTGAGCCTTTGTCACACTTGCTGCTCCAGAGGAAGGAACAGGGCACTGAAATGAAATGCAGGTATTGTCATTGGCTGTTTCTCTGGAAGCAGGGTTTCCACTCTCAGCCTGGTATGTAATACTGGTCTAATTGTCCAACAGAATGGAAGACGAAGCAAGTATTTAGAAGGTTGCAGGGGAACTAGGGAATGTCTTGAGACTTCAGTGCTTAAAAAACCTTATGGATTTTATGAAATGAGGTAATGACTTCGGCCTAGTTTAAGAAAGCACATTCATATGCTGAAAAAACAGCAAAGGCCAAACTGATGTGCATTACTTGGCAAGTGCAGCAGACAAGCCAGATGGATAACCAGTGTGCTGTAATTCAAATGGCAGCCTGGGTAAAGTTCAACAGCCGGGCAGGAAAAAAAAGAGCATGGGCAAATACTTGCCAAGCACATGCTCAACAACTAATGCAAGTCTTCCACAGCAAAACCACATATTTCCATGCACCTTCCCTGGTAATGTGCCATGGCAGCAGCCATGACTGCAGAAAGGGTTGTTGCTATGTGGCTCCAGTGTGTCGTGTGTGACTGCATTTGTGTCTGCAGAATAGCCCATTATTCTACAATGATAAGTCCTAGATTACGAATAATTTAGATAACACAGTAATTAGGGCCATGTAAATGTATAATCTAGGCAGAAGATGAATTCTTTTCAGATGAGAAAGTTCCCTTTGGACCGAGACACATTGCCTGTTCCCTGGAGATGGAATATCTTATGGGTGCATGAGGGGTTTGTTTCTCTGTGCCTCTGAAGGACCTTCAGTCCTCTCAGCTGTTGAATTGGCATCCTTCAGTGGCACTAAGTTAACTTTGAAATGTAGCTGATAAGTAATCAGGAAAAAAAACTTTTCTGCAGAGTACTATCTGAGGAATCTTGTCTGCAGAGAGGAGTGTCTTAGGAGAGGCCTTCACCTAAAAAAAAATTTCAAGTCCATGACACACTTTCAAGCAGTCCAGGATTTTTCTTTTATTTTCTTTTTTTACTTTTCTTGTCATGCCAAGATCTCATCAGCCTAATCTGTCTTTGTAGAAAATTTAGTTTGGGGCACAAAAGCAGGAACATGCAAACTTCTTGCAAATACTTCAAACATCATGAAGGATTTCTTTTCTGGGAGGAACTCTTACGTACCTGGTGTAGGTATGCATGCTGCAGATTAAAGTCCTCTAAAAAACCCACCTACCAGGGAGCAGAAGTTTCTCTAACAGCCAGGACTCTTCTTGCACTAACTTCAGAAATTCCTGTGCATCATTGCAGAAAAACTTGCACACTATAAAAACACTAGAAAGCCAGCTGAAATGAAGAGCAGGATAGAGAAAAATATTGATTCCCTTATGATATCTGTCTGTAAAGCAATGCTGAGGACTTATCCAGAATCCACTATGCAGTACAGGCCATGTGATTTCTAAGAGGTTATAGCAGAACTGAAGGAGTTTGTACATGGGTGATGGGAGTGAGCAGAGACTCAGAAAAACTTTCAAATGTCAGAGAAATTGAAAAGATTGGAATCACTGCCCCTAGTACAGAAAATAAAAAGAAGTGACAAAATACAAGATGAAAGATCTAGAGACGATAGATATGGAGCATCACCACTCATGCAGTGGCAAGGAAGCATCCAGTAAGTATAGAGGCAACAAACTCGAAACTGGCAAAGGGCATATTTTTTTCTCACCAACAATAACTGGGCTGTGGAATCGGAGTAGTCAAGAACCTGCAGAAAATGAAAACCAACTTAATATTTTAATAAATATCAGGAATATACTTTGCTGGCATTGTGTAGCACCTACCCACTGCCTAACACAGATTAAAGAAAAATCTGCAAAGAGATAGTACAAACACCATGTCCTACTTTGCACAAATGTGTTTATTGTCTTTTGGATTTTGTAACTTTATAGCTGTTTGCATTGTTATGAAGAATAATTTTTTTTCTGATGAGGATAAGAAAACATGGCTAAGAGGAGTACTCATGCACATTCAGCGGCATAGCATAAGCTCCTCTCTTGATCTGAAGTATATTAATTTTGATATTCTGTCAACACACTGCAATTCTCTTAGAAAGCTGTTATTCCTTCAAAAATGGTTTTGTTCCTGACTGTTCACTGAAGAAAATATGCAGAAAGAGGGGGCATCTACTCTGCAGCTTAACTGCTACCACGAAAAAAGAGGAAAGCAAGACAGGTAATGATGACCTTGGAAATCTTTATCTATGCCTTGGGTTTTTTCTTGTTTTTTTTAATTGAATGCATAACACTAAATGATGATCTCTTCCTTGATCAGTGGACTGTAGCATTCTGATGGCACTGCCAGATAGCAGGGTCTGTCACACAGTATAGGGAAAAAATATGTTATTATCTGACTTCTACAGATTAGAGGCTGAGGCGCACAGATTTATCGAACAGCTGAAGCCTGTGCTTGAGCCAAGATCTGAACCTGGATCTCTAGAGCCATATTAACCATAAGACTAACATTCACAACCTTAAACTGTGTTGTCAAACTGTGTCTCAAATTGTAATGGAAAAACAATAGCAGCTAAACAGAAGACTTAATTCCAGGTCTCCAAAGAGCAGTATTAATGTATCCTTTTCCATATTATTCCAGTAGTGCCCAGAGATCCTGCCTTTGGTTTAGGACTCTGTTCTGTTGGACAGGATAGAAAACAAAAGAGGTGTTCGGCCAGCCAAATGACAAAATACAAGTGGAGAATAAGAGTAATTTCAGATTTAATCCTATACATTAAAGGAGTTATTTCCATAGTAGCTATGTGTGAGGATTGCCTGTAGCTTGTACACAGAGAAATCTTTTGGTATATTATTCTTTATTTTGATTGTACACCCTGCTCAAAAGCCTACTGATATTTCTGAAATTCCTTTCCTTGCTTTCTGGCGTTTCAGACTTCACACTATAAAATAAAAAGGCTGAATCATGTTTTGCTTGTGTGAACAAAAAATCTTCTAGTATGATTTTGAAGATTTTCAAGTAGAACTTGTCCTTGACTCTCCTTATACAAGGACACATAGAGATAGGACAAGACGCAATGGTTTCAAACTGAAAAAGAGTAGATTTAGATAAGATATTATGAATAAATTCTTAATTGTGAGGGCACTGACAGAGATTGCCCCAAGAAGCTGTGGATGCCCCATTCCTGGAAGTGTTCAAGGCCAGGATGGATGGAGCTCTGAGTAACCTGGTCTAGTGAAAGTTGTCCTGGTCCACAGCAGGGAGATTGGAACTAGATGATCATTAAGATCCCTTTGGACTCAGCCCATTCTAGGATTTTATGATTGTAGATCTTTGTCCCGAGGTCTAAAGACCAGGGACTAGTGTACTCTCTTCTGTAAATTTGATTTGCTTCTCTTGGTAAGCCCAGGTTAAAACAAAGACTGATAGGCATAAAGTCAGAATATAAACAATGTTTGAATAATTTTACTGTGCCTGGGTTAGATATTTTGTCCTTTTTGGGAAAAAAATGGTGTTTTAATGAAGATCTAGAAAATATTGTCACAGATTTTAGATGGTATTGATGCTTTAACAGACTGCCCTTAGGTGAAAATTAGACTAAAGCATTGTATTTTCTTAGTCTGACTGCTTTTGTACACTATAACATACTGTCTTCAGCTTCAGAGCAGCAGGAACTTTCCACCCCCAGCCCCCATGCAGCCTGGCTAATGGAGAAATTGCTCCTGAGTGGGTGAAAAATTTAAGTCAGGTCATTGCAGGTTCTTGCAGAGTGATATGCTACCAGCAATGCACAATGAAAATTCATCTCATGTTGTGAAACATATTGAATTGCTAAAATAAACAAAGTGCTGGCAGGGAATGTTCTTTGGGGTTATCTTTAGATTGAATCTGCTTGGACTTTTGACACCTACTCAGCAATGTCTCTTGGCACACAAGACACATCTTATCAAATGCTGAAAATGTTTAGTCAGTAACTAATTTATTCCTTCATAAATGTCTTTGCTTCCTGAATTCTCTCCCTCTTTCTCTCTTATTTAGTGTTTGGATGCTCAGCTATAATCATGTAATAGGCAGGAGGTGAAGGAGATACAACTTGTGACCTTGAGAAGAACTTACCTCTCAGTGTAAAAGGTTTTTCTTATAAATAGTCTATCATTAAGATTTATGCCTTCCCTATATCAATTTCACTTGTTACTATGGTAATGTTGTGTGCATTCATTTTACACATATATGACCTCTAGTTTTGCCAAGTGGTGGGCAAATTGGTCATTTTTAAGGAAGTATATTCTTATGCATTATATTTAAAGCAGTGTGGCAACAGTACATGCTCATGCTTGCCTTACTTTAAACTTGGAAGCTAAGAGTAGGGTAAGAAACAAGCCAAAACTAAAACCAAATCAAAACAAAGGTGGTACGTACAGATGACACATCCCACATGTACAAGAGACCTAAATAAAGTCCACTGTGTGGGAACAAAAAGTTAACACACATATGAATGAGACTTTGTGAACTTATGCCTACAAATAGTACCATAATCTCAGCTACAAACCGATGACTTCTTCCAGAACTTACTTATTCATCAGCACTCTGCTTTATTAATTGCAATTCAGCACCCTCACAAAATGCAATCATACATTCTCTGCAAATCTCCTATCTGTCTCACCTTAGGATTTTATTTCTGCAAGTGCTTGCTTCATGTGCATTTTAAAGTCTAACACTGACCCTCCCTACCCAGTCCTTCAACTACTTCAAGACAAAACAAGAGAAAACTTAATTCTAAACAAAAGATAGTACAACTGAAGTACACAAAATATTTCAAAAGTAAAAAGAAAATAGATATCTTTTTCTGGCTGCAAAATCCCAACAGGAAAGCTAAGTTGGAGCTTTAACTGAACAGCCAAATTATTTATACTTCAATCTGAAGGTGTGAACATGGAGATATATTTCCAAGGATGAAAGCAAGACTGTAAATTTTGAGCTCCTGGGACCTGCTACAAAAAAAGAGTCAGAAAATTCTCCTTAAATGTTGTTTCAGCTTAATAAGAGTAAAGCAAGGACATTTTGAAGGTTATAAAGGAAAACATTTTTTTCCATAACTGGTAAGCTTACTATCATAGAGGAAATCTGCTTCAGAAAAGGTTTAACAGCAGCCAAGAGTATACTTCTTACTGTGAATAATTATAATATTAGACTTAACTGAAAAATTAATAATGTTTTACATCTCATCACATGCCACATATGTGTTTTGCATGTTACAGAATTAGAGCAGTACAAACCCCTTTGGTGCAACAGGGTTGAAGCAATGAAGACAAGTCTTTAAAGTAAGGGAACAGCTTTATGTGAGGCTTCATTCTTCAGTCCAGCCAGCTTTATTGCAATCAGGCATTGTACATAAACCTTATTCTCCCCAGACATGTTTTGTTGCTGTTGGTAGCCAGGAGGAGAGTTACTGCACTAAAGCAGAGTGTAAGAGGAAATGAAGGAAAATACCACACTCAGAGGAATTTTTATTGAATTCCACTCTATATTCCCCATCCTTAAAGAATGTGGTGCTATTTCCTGACATAATCTCATCAGGAGGGAGTTTGGCCAAAGAACCCCTTAAGACAAGTAGATTTTAACCTTGGTCTTCAGAGTGATGGTGCAGAGAGCCCTCTTCTGTGTACAGGGCATTGCCTTTTTTCCCAGGCTTTGACTCATATAGTTTTCAACACAAAAATAAAGTTCAGACTTTTTCTCCCATTAGCATCTTAGTTTGCTTGGTTTCTGTGACAATAAGATTTTAAAAACAAAGCCAGAAGTTTTCTCTGTGTGAAAAAAAAACAACCTCTTGCCAGAAGGGGTTTACTGAGCATCTCATATATTATTATTTTATCATAATTCTTCTCTCTCCAACTGTCTACTCCATTGTGGTCAGGTTCCCCATAACTTTTCTTATTGTGATATGTTCCTGTTCTCCTCCATATTCCTCTTACTTGAATAGATTTTCCCTCCTTCCTGTTTCCTTCCCTAACAGAGCAGGGACTTGCTGGCATTTTATTTTGTATGAAGCTTCAAATATACCCTATTTGCAAAGGTTCCTCTTTAGTAGGGAGAGGGAAACAAGTTTTCTTGTTATAGCTTCCATTAATTGTGCTTCAGCAGGTCACAGGAAAGCTCAAGATGTGCACAAAGTTGATTCTATGAATCACTAATAATGGACATGAAACCTTCTTCTGGAATCTCCTGGTTGGAAGTGATTACAGCAGTAAAATACTTTATTTGCAAGAAAAATAGTGTAATAATAACTTGATGGGATTTTATATTACTGCTGTAACTTAGAGATGAGCACTCAGGTGCATCAAGAGCTTTAATAATGTGCGTGTAGGTGGCAAATTATCCATAAAGAACTTACTGGATTGTGGCTAATGTTCATTTGATATTCTCAAAGATAACGTAAGCCTTTTTGCATGTCATCTCTCACCTTATGCTCATGACATCCATCAGGAATATTGAAAGCACAGTGTGCTGACCACTTCCCTGAACATAAGCATTCTTTGTCCTGCGAGCAGTATGAACTCCTATGGAGTCAGGGAATAAAGAGCACAGATCAAGGTCACCATGACACAGAATAAGCTAAACTTCATGTCAAGGACCTGCATGAGTCTACCATGCAACCTTTCTGTGCTCTACGTTAAACTTCTTACTGGAATCACTTTGCTGGCTGTTGAATCAGAAACTTGAAAAGGAAACACATAAATGAGAGGGAGGCTTGGGATCCAGCTTCTTTACCTGCAAATATTTGGTCTATTAATGCAGCAGCTGGATTCCTGCACTCCCTGCTCCATCCTCCAGACACCCAAAGTGGTCTCTCTCTCTTGCTATCTCTTAGGAACATTTGATTGTTTCATGTTAAGCCAAAGAACTCTAACAGAAAGGGTTAAATATCACAAGACAACTTAAAACTTTCATGCTTAGCCCAGCGTGGCTAGGAGTACTTCTTAAAAGTAATTCATGCATTGGGACATTAGAGCTTTTGCTTTTAATTGACAGCTAGGTAGTGACTTGTATGAATAGAAAATAAACAGCCATGAGCTCGCACGAAAGGGAAACCTGCCCCTGCCCTTCTCAAGCATCCCCAAGCCTCAGACAGGACTGTATTTATCTCTTCATTGATTTGGGAAGTGTAGCATATATTCTCAGAACATAAGGATATTTAGAAAATTTTAAAAAATGCCCTTTGGCTGTTTTTAAGTGGCAGAACGAAAAGTCTGTCAACAGATTACTTTTTCCGGATCCTTCATAGTACAGAGACTATTTCTTATGCTTAAAAGAAAGACAACTATAGGTACTTTGAAAAAGTATAACATGCTGGGTATTTTTCTGAGCATTTTCAATTCTGAACATTTTCTACACGGAGAAGCAAATTCATACTTCTGAATACTCATACACTACTAGTCATATAATTTTTCTGGAAGAAAATCAAGACATTTTATTTGCCTTTTTCTATTTCTTTCTGTATCGTGTATGGCATGAAACCCCGGAATATATTAATCCTATCCCTAAACACCATGTCCTTGAAAGCCTTAGAGGATTGTTAGGAAAGATACTTCCAACAGTTCAAGATCCTTGTTTGCACCGTGCACAGCAAATCCACTATAGTGAGTTGCTAAACATAATGAACTTCAGAGATTTGCCAAGCTCTTTGTAGTAGATGTTTGGCAGTTTTTATTCTTGATCTGCTGCTAGGGACCTTGTTGTGTTTATTGATCTCTGTTACCCTGAGGTCAAATTACAGCTACGTGGAACTGCACCTTCCAGCCACTCAGAAACTGTAGCTGAGGCAACACAGCAGGACACAGTCCCCCAGCTGTGTTTTCCACCAAGAGCTTGTGAGCTCCAGGGTCCTGGTCACCAGCTGGACAACTCCCAGGTGAAGCTCAAGCTATTCTTCATATGGGCTGTTGCAGGGACTCTTTTCTTTCCATATATGCCTCTGTTATAATTAGACAATATAATAGTGTTTCAATACAATAGTGTTCAGACTGGCAGATGCTTCTTTCTCTGAAATGTTGGATTGGCCAAAACCTGAGGTTTTTCATGTATCACTCCTGGCTGCATGTTCTAACTGCCAGAAAACAGCCCTGAAAGCCTCTCCCAGAGCACCACCCATTTTCCTGTCATTGTCACCCTGTGAGAAGTGACTTTCCATCCCATTCAGAGAGCTCAGCTCTGACCACATGAGCCATGCAGGTCAGCCCAAGCAGTGGGCACTTCTGGATGGGGATAGGCTGAGACAGAGGTCACTTCGCCTCTGTGAAAGGAGCCTTTAATGGAAATTAAACACTTCAGAAAAGATGTTAAAATGGTGACTTAGGATATGAAACGATCTCTTAATGAGAAAATGAAGAGCATCTGCATGTATTTTTGAACAAGGTTTTAATAATCTATTCTATACTAGTGGGGTTTTGCTTGTGTCAGCAGATACGCAAATCAGGACCAAGTGCTCACACAAACTAAAAATACAAACCAATGCACATATTATTTCACTACATCATTAATAGTCAAACAGCCATTGTTAACAGATTAACAGCTTTTGAGAATTATTTTAAAGAAGTTTCATAATTCAGAAATTTCACATCTTATTAAGTCACTGAGAATTTCCTCAAAATGGAAAAGAAGAAAAAAATTGTTCTTTTTTGTCTGAAACCATAACTATTTTTTAATTACCTAAATCTGCTTTGGCCCTTTTAAAGTGGAAAAGCTTTGGGGTTTTTTAATTGTTTCTATTTCATTTCCAGTTTTATTACACCTCTAGATGGACTGAGCTTTTGTTTATAGTAATCACTTTTAAAAGACCACCTTGGGATGCAAATGTTCGTTTCTGTTCTCTGTATGGTCAAATGCCTTTTGTATCCTAAACTCTGTGGAGGTAGTGTTATGATTAAATAGATTTAAAGAAAGTGCATGCACCTGGCTGTATGTATTAAAAGAATGGTTGAATGGTGTTGATGGTGTAAACTCAGAAGGGAAGTGAAAATATGCACCAGAACTTTATATTCCCCACTGACTGGCTGTGTTTTATTTCACCTGCAAAAAAGTAAACACAGTAGCAGATACATCTTGTCCAGCCCCTGAGCTGAACACCTTGCCAGGCTTGCTACTCCTGAATTGATTGTGTTGCTCACAAACTGCCAGGAAGTGACATGCCATCTCTCAAAGGAGAGCTTATTTGAAACGCAGGGGTCCTCCTGGCCTTTTTTGCCCAGCAAAAAAATAAGGTTCTTGAGAAAAGGAGTTGCCTATTTTCACAGTCCCCTGCATCCCAATCCTCAGAGTTGAAATTGCTGGGAAAAGATAAACCAAACATCTCCTGCAGGCTCTGATCCACAGGGCACCAGTGAGCACTTCTGTCCTGCACTGTGGGGGTGGGCAAGGGGCTGAGCAGAAATCGCCTCATCAGTAGAGGTGAACACATGAGGTCAGATGTGTGAGGAGCCAGCCAGAGCCTTCATGTCAAGGTTGAGTCAGATTTGTTGGAAAATACCTCAAAATATGCCACTTAGGGAAAAAAAATCTCATGCTGGGCAGTTTCTTTTCCTCTGCCTTAGTGTTTTCTGAACCAAAATGACAAATTGCTTTTGGATTTCCTTTGTTTCATTCTAAGGAAGAGCAGAACAAAAAAATGCGAAGTGTACAAGAAACTGACTTCCCTTGGGAGATTTTTTTTTTTCAGTTTTTCAGGTCAGTGTGGTTAGGTGATATTTCACTAAAAATCCAGACTTTTGACTGGCATCTATTTGAAATGAGACTGCAAATCCAGCATTACTGATGAGAACAGTAATGCTGATTGTTTTTATTCTGCCTTCTTCGTCTATGTGAATGACATCACTGAGTACTAAAAGACCTAACATCATCACAAAATTGCATTCTACTTCTACTGTAAAAATAGATCACCATTATTTCTGTAGTCTCTAAAGAAAAATGGATTTTTTGTGCCTTCTGTAAATGCTGCAATGCTATTTTAGTGTAATGCTTTTATGTCTATAGCAGCCAATTGCTTTGACCCTGAAGTCTTTCTTGCAGTACTGCTGACTTGCTGAATCAGAGTTCATTCATGTCCTCTTGCCACAGAATATGCTGAACACAAAACTTGCTATAATAGCAATATAAAAATGTGATGAGATAATGCGAAAGTAAATATGAAAGAAAAGAAAAAATGGAAAATGCATAAAATAATAATAAAAGACCTGTCAAGTTCAAGCAAATGTGAGTAGCAGTGTGACTTTACATGCCACAATTTTAAGTATTGCTCTTTATCCCTGAAGTGTTCATATGAAATCTTCATCTGGCTTCCCCTAGTGTTTCAGTGACAATAAAAACACTAAAGTCAGGGAATTCAAGTCTGATTCTTGCATCACCTTTAATTACTCCTATGGGACTTTAAAACTTCAGAATAGTATAAAATGATAACAGAGTGATGGAGGTTCCTGAATTTCTCATAATTCGCATTTAGATATGTAACTTCTGCATGTCTGTGACTAGATCTCAAAGATATCCAAAGGCACTTTAGGTGTTTTAACATTAAAGTTCTTAAGGTATCAGAAATTCAATTTCCTGAAAGGAAAAAACTCTAAAAGCCCTGATGCTACCAGTGAAGCAATTTGGACTTAAGGCCTAGCTGGAAGCCCAAGCACACCAATGAAGATTAATCTCTGTCTTTCCTTTCCTTTCTGAGTGCATCTGCCACCCTGGCCTCACTGCTGTTTGTCCAGCATCCAACACGCTTGGTATCTAGGGTCACGCAAGAGGAGAGGAGTTTTCTCCTGCTGCAATTTAACATCAAAGGCACCTCTCAATCATGCCATGACTTGTTGTGCCTAGAATTCACCTGATCTCCAGCCAGATGGACCTGTGCACTCATTCCTGCCTTGTGTCCAGACAGACACTACTGGAATTCAAAGGATATGCATGTACTCCCTTTCTTTCCTCTGTCACCTGGGGGAGTCATCCTGCCTTGCTTGCTTAGAGAACATTGAATACAGCACAGATCTGACCGTTTGCTGACCTCCACCCAGGTGGAGATTAATTGTCTCTGAATTGAAGCATACATAATCGGAGCATAACTCATAATCTTCGGTTAGCTCCTTTAAAAAAGCAGTTCAGAGGAAGGTCCTGCCTGGCCTGTTGCAAGCAGGATGGTGTGCAGCTGGAGCACTCTGGAGTCAGCCACCTTCAATCCCCAGCTGCCCCTCCAAGAGGCATGGGGTGAAGTCTCCCCACCTGGGAGGATGCAGCCCTCTGGTCAAGTGGTGAGGAAGCAAGGTGGAAGGGCAACCAGGGAAGGAAGGTGGGAACACTGAGATGCACCCTGACTTCTGTAGTCCCAAATTCCCACCCTGCAAACCTTCCTTTCCGCACCTTTTTCCTGTGTTACTCAGCCTTGTCTGTATAGGGCAGGGGAAGTCTGAGCACCTAAATAAGGACTTTGAACCCCTGCTAAACCCTTTGGGGCTTGTGACACCAAAATCTTGTTAAGTAATTAGACATCAGTTTCAGTGCACTTTCATGACAATGACAGCTATAAGCAGCCTCCTGCACAAGGTGATCACACTACTTTGCTCTCCTTTTGCAGAAGTATGAAGTGCAAAATTCATCATGGACAGTAAGACCAACGAGTGTTTGAGTGTGACTGGATATCTCCTATCCCAGCAATGACAATTTTCTTAAACCCTTGCACCAATCAGATCTTCAAACTGTGACGAACACCTCACTGCTTTTTATCTTTTCCTACTGTATAGTGCATCCAGAAGCAGCATTTACTAATGATGCTGCAGTGAATACAACCTGAATGTAGAGAAGCATGAAACTCAGAGGCAGGAATAAAGAGGAAAGATTTTTTTCATCCACAGCTGAAGCACAGACTTATTTGGTTTTCAAAGGATTATGGTCTTCAAGACCCTAAATAAATCTTCATTGACTTACAGCTGAAAGAAGACTGCTAGGTAATAACAGATAAATGGAAAACCTGTATTCAAAACACGAATTCCTTTTTTAAGAGATATTATTGAAGGATAAGAAAGGACTCCCTATATACCAACCACAAATGCTATATCCCATTAACTCCATTATCAGCCTAACTTTCTTCTCCTGGGTGCCCTCCTCCAAGATGCTCAGACTCCCTCTGGCAATGCCCATAGTGACACATTTTCCCCAGCAGCTCCTTTGCTGCAGTGATGTGGCCACACCAGGGCAGTTACTGGGCTTACACACTCCTTGAGACACCTAAAGACACCTGCTGGGCACAACAGGATCATGGGGTGAGACCTCCCCACTGCGTTCCTCGGTAGCTTAATAGGGGAGGCAATTAGGGAATCACAGCTTATTTACAGATGGACTGGAAAGTGCGAGTATGAGGTGAAGTCCTCTTCCCCACCATAGGCTGCTCAGTTTCCCAGAGTGTAGTTATGATAGTTTAACCTAGTGTGTGTACACTGTTGAGCAGGGCTTTGGTGCACAGCTGGTTACTTAGGGATGCAATGAGACCATTTAAGTCAGATTCTTGCCAAAAGCAGCACTTTTACCTAATTGATGGTTAACAGGGACTTACAGCCATCCAATTCCTACTAAACCTGAAGTCAGTGCCTTACATGCTCACAAGCTGTGTGACATGGTCTGCATTGCTCCTGATTTTGAAACTGGTGGATTGGAATGGAAGACTGCCATGTCTTAATGCTCAGCAATCAAAATAGTACATAGCACTTCCCCAGCTGTCTGACACAGACTGCTTTCAAGAGTGTATCATAAAACAGAACTGAGTTTGTGATGTTACTCCATTTCAGCTTCTGATGTTCTAAAACAATTACACCATGTCTATCATCAGAACAATTTTTTTAAAGTCTTATATGGCTTTCAGGCACTGCTCCTATCTGCTTCCATGAGCATTAGGATTTTGGCTTTCTCTTGCATGTCACGTGTTGCCGGATGAAACACAGGTTTCTAGACAGTTATGTTCAATATCCTATTTGAGGGGCAGGAGAATATTTTTATTTTTGTAAGAGAAAGAAATAGAAGAAAAGGTAGAAAGGAGAGAAATACATTAATCTAGGATTTACTGTCACAACAAGTAAGCAGTGTTATTTTAGGAAGCTCTTCAGAAACAGGATTCCCTTTGTCTGTTAAGTCATCAAAGATAAAGCATTAGCCAAGTCCTCTTTCAGTGTGGCGGTCACACTGAGCAATCCTCTTCTCTGCACACACATGGGAGCAGTGACCCTGACCTGCAATGAAAGCCACCACAATGTTTGGGGGCATAACTGGGTATAAATGACTCACTAATCCTTTAATATTTCCGTTTACAGTGAGGATCAAGTCTAAATGACAGTGGCATGATCCTTTTTCGAAATGAAAGGGATGAGTCCTTCTTGTCTGCTCCTCACTGCCTTTGTTATTGTTGTTCTTATATTCTAAATGACATGGTGACTGTGGCTAAGCAAAGCAGGAATAGTAACTCTTTAATTTGTTCCAGACGTGTCTGATGAGACAATACCTCTCACCACATGATCTTGAATCTTTAATAACTAATGTCAGCATATTGATCAGATGAGGCAGCTGGAGTAAAATCAGGCTTCTACCACACATGGAAAATCTGACTACAAAGTTTATAGAGGAGCTGGGCTGGGCTCTGCAGGGCATAGTCAGAGCTGAGTTATCTATGGAAATCAACATTGTCCCCCCATCCCAAGCAGGGGGTGTGTGAGACGGACATCCGTTCCCGGTGGGAGAATAGGAACATGCTACTTTGGCTGCATTGCTGAGGGAAATAAAACAGATGAAGCTGTGGCATAGGTCCTCTCAGTGACAATGCTGAGAGAGTCCTAGTCTGCCTGAGCTGCCTGATCACAGCCTCACATAAATAACAGATGAGTGTGCAGGGAAAAGAGATCCTGGTCGTCTAATAAAGATGACCACACAGATGAAATCAAACAGACTCAAACTCGGATTTAACCATGTTACCAAAGCAACCTGCAGCCTGTAAACATCTGAAAACAAATTTACGTAGGGTTCATGCTGAATTCTGCCAATCTATCAAGAAACCCTGGAGGAGGACAGCCTGCCTGGAGGAGCCCAGCAGAGTGTCAGGCACCATCTTCCCTGGCAGCAATCCTGGCAGCAGAGCCTGGGTAGGGCTCCTCCAGGACTGCCAAGGGATCTGCTGTTCCAGGGACACCCCTCAGCCCTTTCCTGCTCATTGGTGGGGCTGCTGTGGGGCAGAAGTCTCAGAAAAGGTCTAACAACACCACGGCACTCCTTCTGTGAGCAGTCACTATGCCTTGACTGCATGAAGGTGAGATTAGCTCTGTGTCTCTACCCCGCTATTAACGCATGTGACACCAGACCTGAAACATACTGTAGCAATGTGTTAAGACTGCATAAGTACTTCACTGAATGACTCAACATAGCAGGTGTATATTCAGTGCATTTCAGAAGAGAGGTTCATCCCTTTGGAGGTTCATCTCTTGCCATTTTTACTTTATGATGTAGGAATTCAAGGGACAGTTTGTCATCAGATCATGAAGACAATCTTATGCTTTATAGGTAAAGAGAGATTGAGGGTTTCTTTTTAAATATACTTAGTTTTATTACTGTAAGATTAGCATGTTCCTGTTTGTCAGATTTTGATTGGAGTTCTAGGGTATGTTTATACAAAATCATACTACCACCCTGATATAACGGCCTCAATAAATAATATTACTTTGCTAAATCAATATGACTTTATAAGGCTTGTGACTTCAAGGATTTTCAGCAGTTCTGTCCTTTAGTCATGTCAATACTGCTTGAAAGATCCAAAATAGTTAGATTTAGACCAAAGCTAAATGCCAGCTGAGATCTTGCTGAACATCACTGAGTTTAGTTTCTGTTCAGAAGCAGAATTAGAGATATTTGACATTACAAAATATTTCAAACTATTAATTCCTAATAGGAGTAAAGAAATATGAAATAATAAAGGTGATAAAGAATAATACATTTCCATTGCAATTTATATTTTTACAGCAACTTTTTATGTAAAGACTAACCTAAAACTGCAGAATGCTATGAATTAACAGGTAAAAATTGCTCTTCCCACAATCTCAGCATAGTCACCTGTGCAGTGGAAGGAAACAGACCTTTAAGAGCATGTCAGAGTATTGTGAGTTTGAATGTAAACTACAGCGTCTTTGAAAATGTGGGGGAATACAAACAAAAGGAAACTATTAACCTTAAATAGAATTTGGCCAGGAAATGAGGCTGACTCAATGTCCCACAAATTATATTGTCTTCTTCTAACGTTTCCTACAAAAGATTAGCATCTAGTGTCTTACAAGGCATTGTCTGATTTTAAATGCCATGATATGCCTTTACTGATGAGGAAAAGTGACATTTGAAAGGACTGTCCAACACAGGCCAAAATAAAAGGTAAAAAAACATCCCTGAAGTATCTATTTCTGTTGTGTTCTTGCCTACTGTCTCAAGATCTTACCCCCACTCGATGCAATGGCAAAACCAAAACCTTTGATGACAACACTGTGATGTTGGGTCCTGAGGTTCCACTTCCCATATTTTTCTGGGAGAAGGGGCTACTCCAATGTTTCAGGAATGTCCACAAGCTACAGGTGACAATGGCAAACACCAAGGTGATTGTGCCACAAACCTTCCCTCAAAAACCATGAATGTCCTGGAAATATATCTTATATAAACTTCAAAGGTGTTTCCAATACAGCACTCTGTTTCCATGCACCTGTGCACTTCGGCTTAAATCTTCCAAGCACTGCCATTGCAAGGTGATCTTTATGAACATTAATTCAATAGCTGGGTGGCTAATACAGCATTTTGATCTCTGACAGGGTCCATGTCAACATTGAAAATAGCAACCTGAAAACACTTTGTCTTGATGCCTGTCTCCGAATCAACGAAGTGATCCAATTCATTTGTTTTGAGCAGCTTGGCCACTGAGCTGTGAAGCTCTGGCTCCAGTGTCTGATACATGGGAGATGTCTTAAAGGGGAATTCTTTTAATGTGCAAGCCCATATGCAAGTCAATTCACCTTGCAATACATTCACTTTAAATTAAAACAACTGTGTGCAACTAGAAGGAATTGCTTCATTGAACAAATGAAGAAATCCTAGGACTTAATACAATGTTTTCTTTAAAATTATTAACAGAATAATTGAAATTCAATTATTTGGATATGTATTCCCAGATAGATTCTTATTTTAACATAAAAGATTTTATAGACAGTGACACTAAGATCATTTAAGGCAGGAAGGTTGGTAATCTTAGATTTAGTAGTCCATTCAGATTACCAGAGAGGAAGTGGCTCATCCTTGCTTGTGAGGCTCTAGAAATAGCCCAGACCTAATGCAAAGAGTGCTTAAAAATAAAGGTGTTTGCACTGACAGCAGACAAATCAAGTTATTGCTGAGAAAGGGGGAACCCCCAAGTCACATTCTGTACCAGGGGTGACAGAGGGATTCCCTACACACAGACTGAGAAGGAGGCTCTATGGGGTGCAGCCTGACTGCTGAAAAACAAGCAATTTAAGAGTGAGAACTAGCAAAATAAAAATTGGACCACTAATAGGAGACTACTTCTGTGCAGAATTTTAGAGTGGAATTACACTGAAATAGATCAGTTCCTTGCACACTCGCTGCAGCGAGGCTGTTTGCTATCACACACCTCTCTCCCAAGGCATCTTTTGCATTACCAGAAAAGGCAGCTATCACATCATGTCCTCTCACGTCATTTTAATCTATGATTTAGTTAAGCCAAATATTTAATTAGAGATTTCAATATAAAAGCAATTAGCTAGCTTCCTATGTATAAACCATAATTATCAAGCAGCTCAGTAATACAATAATGACTAATAAACAACATTTTGTTGAAATTCTGTTTGGATAATTTTGTGATATGTTTTAAACTGCTGATTTACTTTTGACTCACCAGTCTTGGCTAAAAACAAAATAAATCCTCTCAAATCTCTAATTTTGGCTTGTAATTCTTATTGCTTTAAAAATGCCAATGTGTCACTTTGCTACACGGTGACATCACAACAGAACTGTTTGTGGCAATGGCATCACATGCCTACACCATAACAATGCAAATCAAACTTTTGTTAGAAGGAAAATAGCTTCCAGGGTATTGAAATGTAATTACAGGTTCCAGGATGTGGACTCGCCTTGGTAAAATCAGGCTGATCCTATGAAAGCTGATGCTTCAGCCAAAGCACTTATTTGTAGCAGGATCCTTCATAAAACCAGAACAAGATAAACAGGAAACACTCTCTATGTCATCTAAATAATAAGCATCCAGACTTCTACTCATGTGGAAGTCATCTTGCAATTATTGATTTATGATTATGGGGTTCAGGTAAGAAGTAAGAGCCACTGTGTCTGACAACTGTGAGGTAAGAGTTTGCAGAGTAAAATGAGGAAGGAGGGATTGAGCTTCTGGAGGTTGGGGCAGAAGGAGGGAGAAGCAAGTGAGTGCCAAGGGAGTGGCAACTGGGGTGCAGGACCTATGAGCTGCGCATGCCTGTGGCTTCTTGTGTTGCTGAAATGGTGCAGCAAAGAAGCAGGCAAGGAATTCAGCTCTGCGTCATTTACTTTATATCTGGTAACACCTCAGAAAACTCTCCCCTTGGAAGCAATTTCAAAAAATGCTTACAGCAATATCTTAAGGCAATTACAAATACCAGCTTATAAAGGAGTTATCAGACACTCAATAATCCTTCAAAAATCAGAGATAAGGAAATGCTGGCTACCTTAATTTCTGCCTCCAGAAATCAGCTTCCCCAGTCTCTGCACATCTGTCTAGTCTGCTAACTGTCCCCATTTTCATACTACTCCCATTTTCATATTCACTTTAGCCAAGGGATAGGAAAGACATAGATCAGCCAACCGAAAGCGGGAATGTTTCATTTGACTCAAAATTGTTCAATGGCATCCATGTAATCAGAGAGACTGGAGACCAATGGAGGCTGGATACTACATGCTGAGCTTCCCCCATGCTTCTCTCCCTCCACCCCCACCTTCCTCTCTCCCACTCTCAAAACTCAGGTATCTGCAGCGGAGTGCAATAAATATTCTCCAACAAGGTGATTAAACACATAAAATCATCACTCTGCCTTCATCATCATGGACTTCACCACCTGTGGATGTACAGACTGGTTAGGGTAGACCAAGGTCATCTTCACATATATCCTACATAGCTTTCCACAAGTAATACCTAGTCTCTCAGCTGCCATTATAATGTGGATTTCTAGAGAAGCTGTGGACAAAGTCTGGCTTTATGGGTTGATACTGGTGCTGTAAAATAAGAAACTGCCAGCTTCTTTCATTCTCGGATGCTCTTTTTCACCACCTTCGTAAAAAGGATCTATTCAAAACCAAAGGTAAAATTAAGCAGGTGCGGGCAGAAGAGTCATTTGTATGCCAGATACTTGTGTATGTAAGACTTCCTGCGTTTGAATGGTGTTCTTGGATGGAGTCTCTGTCTGTTGCAGCAGAAAGCAGCCATTACTTTGGAAAAGGTATGCTTGAACAGAGTAGTGGGTCATTTTATTGCCATAACATTATTTTCACTTTAGTGCTTTAAATAACCTGAATGTCTGCTAGGAATTAAAAATAAATGCCAAAAATTACCCTGCACACAACTGGTTAGGGTATGTGTTCATGTCTGGATAGCAGACTTAAGTAAGCTTCATTTTGTTTAGAAGCAAGACCAAATATCCTGGAAAAGACAGCCCATATTTGCTTCGTGGAACAGGGCTCCTTTCACAGTTGGATCCACATCTCACTGAAACCTCAGGAACCCTCACATTTGGTTTAATTGGACTCTGTGTCAGGGAAAATTGGCATAATTTTCTAATAAATTATCTAGCTCGCTTAGGAATCCCTCCTAAGTTTACTAGGGAGAGGACAAGTCATAGAGTCTGTATGTGTCCACAAACCAGCCTTTCCACCTTTGGAGCTAAATGTAAATCTGATTTCTCTTGATTTGCTGTTCCATAAAGAGTTATAGAAAGATACACTAGAAACAAAGACTCTTAATGAGAAGAATGGGATTTGTTTTTGAAAACTCTTAGCTCATAGGAAAGTTAGATAAACTGGTGCGTGAAGCAGTGGCAGACTGTTAGGTGAGCAGGTAATCTACGATGAAACAGTTCTGGTTTGGATGTGCGTATCCAAATTCCAGTGAAACAGACATATGGGGACTATGACAGACTGAGTACTGTTAATACAGAGAGCACACTCAATTGAGAACACCAAGAAGTAGGGACTAGGAAAAGCTGCACACCATAATATTGTGTTTAATGAGGTGTGATCTGCTGTTTAATCACTAATTTTGGGAAAACCCACAATTTCTCCAGGAATAGAGGAGTACTTATGTACGGCCAGAAGCTGCTTCCATTGACATTAATGGCAAGACATTTAATTATTTCAGTGAGGAAAGGATTGGGCCCTTAGGTGAAGGCATAAAAATGTATCTACATACTAATGAACCAGCATCAGCAGGAGAGAAAGCCTGTTGTGAGGAAACAGCTAATTGTAAATGCAAGTCCATAAGAGATTCTGCATTTATGTTTCCAAAAAGACAGACAAGACATGAAAAACAAGCCTTTTAGCCAAGGAAAATGGATATTAATTCAGTTCCCCAGCTAGGGCACCTGTGCAAACCATACCACCCCCAGGCAATCAAAAGAGAGAACTCCATAGTTAATAGGGTAATGTTGATTAACACCTGACCACTTCACAGGGATAGAAGAATAGATTTGGCAGATTTGCAAAATGAAATGATGTCACCAAAAAAGCCATTTCACACTTAGTGCTCTACAAGAACATTCTAGATTTGAATAACTTTTCTCAGGCAAAAGTGGAACGTATAACTATTTTTTGAGGTTAAAAAAGGGTTTTGATTTGGTAAATCTAAATATTCCATGAATGTAATTTTTAAACAAACCTTACTTCTAACCATTTTAAAAAGATCAAGTATTTTTATTGTAAACCAAGCTGATTTTTTGAACTAGGAAAATATTTTGACACAAGTGGGTACTTGAGTCATTTAAAAACATTCTTCTAATGTTTTCCAAAGTAGAAGTTTAATTAAATCAACAGACACTCATAAGTAATTTCAACATCAACTTTTTTTTTATGTTCAGCAAAAGACTTCTCATCAGAACAACTCTGCTCCAACAAATCCTAGGACAATAAGTTTTGACAAAATTCTGACAAAATCAGTTACATCACATAAAGACCTTGCTGAATCAGATTACATCACCCAAAATCTTGCAGGTGGGTTTTGGCTTTTCTTTGAAAGCGGACCTTAGAAAAATGTAAGAAAAACAGACAATCTCCTTTTCTTCCCTCCTCTCCTTTTTTTTTTTTTTTAAGGGCAGAAATTTTCCTTGTCCAGGAGCTTTTAGTCTACAACAAACATGTTTCATTTATCTTTGCATTCAGAGTGGTTACTCTTTAGGAGGGAAATGAACACCATGTGTTGATCACTGATACTAAAAACAAAAATCCAGGATCTAAAAAACAGCCAAGAGGCCTGTTCTTATCCTATTGCTAGGAAGACTAGAGATCTGTGGGACCAGAATAGTTTCTATCTTATATTAAGGCCTGTGACTAGATTGACAGGAGTTAAACTAATCAGAACCCTTTAGGTACTTTTAGCATCAGGCACACATATATCACCCACCTAGCCTCAGACTGACCTCAGTTTAAGGTTAACTTGAATTTTATTACAAGTTGATTTAAAAGAAAAAGAAAGCCAAACCCAAACCTTGAGGTAACTGCCAACAGCTGAGCAGGGCAGCAGCCTGTCATGGACAGCCAGCTCAAGCCAATTCCTCGGCTGCTCAAAGCAGCCTATTCACAGTCCGGCAAACACAGACGGGTTTTATTTACAGCTTCCCAGCACCATGCAGACCAGCAGCTAATTGAGAATGTACTATTTTCATGCTTGATCTTTGCTGAGCTATAAATGATGAGCACTGAAAAAATATTTTCCCTCACACACTTAAGCAGTGCAACTTATACTTGCACTCTTGTAATTTCCAAGCAGTCACTGACAAATGCCAAAAGCTCATTAAAGATTATGGACCACTGAGTCATTATGAAATGATTTTTCAGTGACCTAGGAAAACATCTTATATAATAGACTTTGTGGAACTAGGAGGAGGGATGTAAGCAATCCCTTTAAGCACAAGTTTGGAACTAGGTGTAGGGAATTAGGTCTAAAGTTTGGAAACTGTACTCCTTTAATTTTGTTCTAATCCCAGCTTTACTGGGTGAGTCAGAGAAAGGCTGGCAAGCAGCTGTGTGAGAGACTACCTCATAGGAGATAAGGGAACACTGAATACCACTAACAACTTGGTTTCATCACTACTTAGAATGAAATTGCAGAGCAGGAGGCTACCCCAGCTTTTCCATGTGTTGACTTTTTGCAAGACTCTGCTGTTAATTAGGTTTGCAGAGCAGGATAGAGGAGAGAATTTATATAAGGCTCTGGATGTGGTGATTGAGAAATTTGAATTTGGTCTGCAGGAGAAAGGGAAGAAAAATATGACCGAGAAATTATTGTGCTGCAAAGATTGCTATGCAAAGTCACATAAGACTGCCAGTGGAAGATAAAAAGACCAAACACTTCAAGTAAAATAGACATGGAAGTAACTCAGTAGGAGAGAGTTATTCTGCTTCATATAAGGAGAGGTTTTGAGGCAAGGATCATGCTTCTTTACCACTTCCTGTCTAGGTGAGTAAAACTCTGTTGTCAATTCTATTTATATAATTATTCATAGTGTTAAAGGATAAACTGGGAGTGGAGATCTACTGTCCTAGGCATTGTGTGGGTGAGGAGAAGAGAACAATCTCAACCTGAATTATTTACAGTCAAAACAGACAAGACGGCCAAATACTAGAGAAAGGTGATAAAACACAGAGATATACATCAGTAAACACTGTGGTACCCCTGGTTTCACTGGGGGCAGGGACACAAATGTGATAAGAGAAAGGAGAAGACAAAGCAAAGGAAGGAGAGAGAGAACAGAGGAGAGCGGAATTATCAGAGGCAAGTCCAGGAAGACTAGCGATGAAGAGCCTTGGATAAGGCTTGCATCACAGCAAACAGCTGCTTGGCACCAGCTAGTCAAAACTGTAGAAAATATTATCAGTGTCTGTGAGGCTCATCTCACATTTTCTGTGGCTGTTGGCACAAATGACCAGTTATGTCCCTAAAGACCACACATTTGGAAAGGCAAGAGGTCCCAGACCTTCTGACAGATAGAACTTTTCTCTTGTGCGTTTCTAAATATGGAAGGAATTGGAAACATTTCTGTCTGTGTATCTTATTCTCCAAAAAAGGGGGGATTGGATCAGGCAAAATTGCATGGAAATCCTCAGCAAATTCTTGAAATTGTTTCAGCTGGGAAAAAAAATAAAGAAATGTGCTTATTTAAGCTCAAATGTTACTTTGAAATTTTTCAACATATATTACCTGGGTTTATTTTTAAATTAATTGGATTAAACTCTGCCTTCATTTTATTGGACCTTAAAAATTCTTTTAGAATACTGACTAAGCCTGAAAAGTCACTAAATTATATCCTGTATGCAATATAAGCCTAATGATATTTAACAGCAACTGAAAGAATGCAATGAAGAGTTTGTGGTTCTGCTAAGTAAAGAAATCAGAATTTATCATTAGTCTATCTCTTAACAAATATTTGATATAATACACTGCTCTTGTCTTTCTTTCTTTTTTAAGGTGATCTAGACAAATCAGCTGGTTAGTTGATCCATAAAATTCTATTTGTTCATCACCAGCAATGCTTTCTTACCCTGCACTCAAAACAAAATTGAATTTACTTTCAGCCTTTCAGACACTGGATCTTTTTGCTCAAACACTGGAGAAAACAGAACTGGCTACATATTGTTCTGCACATTAACCAGTTCAAGGTGAAAGGAAAAGGAGACCTGGAGTTCAGGTCTTTCTGTGGAAATTAACTTTCCAGAAGAGTTTTTGCATAGAAAAAGCAGGGTTCCTATGAAACGTCTCAGAGTCCTCCATTTCCATCATGGTCTCACACAAGCAAAGGGTCAGCCTTTAAGGAGCCATTTCCAGATTTGGTGTAAGTTTAATGGTTAAAGACAATACCCTAATTTGTACCCAGGAATGAAATGGAAACAGAGCATAGCACAGACCACATCCTTTTAGAAAGCCTGGCCATCAGGCCAGCAACAGCATACCACCCCAGCTGTAAGCAATCCCAACCCACAGTCAAACTATGCAGGACCTAAACTATGCTCTGCACTTGGCACAGCAGATACACAATCTAACGGGCAAAGAATTTGCACACTAAATTTAGATGTGCTGACACAATGAGAACAACCAACATGGTCATTATGGACTAAGGGAATATGAAAATCACAGCCTTCACCTCAAAATGTAATTGCTTGGGTATGAAGGAAGTCATGTTTTGTTGATGTTTCTATTTTTTTTAAAGGTATTGTTTGGCTTCATCATGATAGAAGCAAACTTTACTGAGATGTGGAAAGAGAGACACAATACCTCTGTGAGCAAGACTTCAAGAGCGCTTCCACTACAGACAGCTTAGGGATGGGAAGAAGAGGTCACCCAGGCTCAGGTGAAGAATGAAGTCATCGTGACATAACTTTGCACAAGAGGCACTTAAAGTTGTGGTCTGGAGTGCTACAGGAAGTCTTTCAGGCCAGTACAAAGAATGTGAATGTGAATGTGAATGTGAATGTGAATGTGAATGTGAATGTGAATGTTTTCTAGTTTGTTAGGAAACCAATGAAGGGTTTAAAGGGAAGAGCGGCTTGAATAAAAATCACGGGTTTTTTCTTGTTTTTTTTTTTTTTTTAATTTTTTTTGGCAAACCAAGGAGGAACAATGAAGAAAACCATAGAGGAAACCACCACAGTAATCATCCAACCACCTGTACATTCCTGCACCATATCCAGCACAGGTTCCTTGCACACTCTGATCAGGGAAGGTCCATGGCAAATGCCCCTGGGCCTGGAGAAGAAGTTTGGCTCTTGCTGTGCTTGCTACACAGACAGCAAACAGAACCAACAAAATCTGTTTTGACTTCTGCAAGGATTTTAATAGATTTTGCCAATATTCTTTGCATGAGAGGAGTCCATAAAGAGATTTATGCTGCCCAAGCTCCAAACACATGATTTTTCATAATTTCTGCTTGAGGTGTATATATAAGTCTCTTATTTATTAGAGGTATGCACACACTTCTGCTCACCCACTTTCAAGTTACTGAAGTCTTTAGTATAAAATGCAGGTGAAGGTGTAAAATGGTTGGAGAAACTTAACAAATTATGTACAGATTCATTTTATTGCTTCTGTTCATGTTTTACAGCTTCAGCAGCTCAACTCAAATAAAATGTTTCTTTAGTGACTTCACAACAGGCTAATGTTCAAAATTTCAGCTGAGAATTAAGCAAATTACTACAAATTATGGGAAACATAAGTGCAATGTACAACACAATTACATACTGCTAAATAAATACTACCTATTGCCATTATTCTGGGAGATATTGAAAAACACCTGGAGGACAATGCAGTCATTAGACACAGCCAGTATGTCTTCAAGAGGGGGAAAATCCATCTTATCAAACATAATTTCCACTTATGACAAGGTAACCCACCTAGCTGATCAAGGGAAGCCAACTATTCAAATCTTTCTAGATTTCAGTAAAGCTTTCAGTGCTATGTCTCACAGGATCCTTCTGGACAAAATGTCCAGCACACAGCTGGATAAACACATCATGTGATGGATGAGCAATTGGCTCATGGGTTGGATGCAAAGGGTTGTAGTGAATGGGGTGATATCAGACTGGCAATCTGTCAATAGTGGGGTTCCACAGGGCTTCACCCTCAGTCCTGTGCTCTTCAATATCTTCATAAATGACTTGGACGCAGGACTGGAAGGGTTACTGAACAAGTTCACAGATGGCATAAAACTGGAGGAAGCTGTTGACGCCCTCAAAAGCAGGGAGGCCCTGCAGAGCGACCTCGACAAATCAGAGGTCTGGGTCATCACCAACCATATGAATTTCAACAAGCAAAAATGCCGAATTCTGCACCTGGAATGGGGCAACCCTGGCTGAATGTACAGACATGGGAATGAGATGCTGGAAAGCAGTGCCATGGAAAGGGACCTGGGAGTCCTGGTTGATTACAAGCTGAATCTGAACCAGCAGTGCCCTGGCAGCCAGGAGTGTCCTGCGGTGCATCAGGCCCAGCATCACCAGCCGGACAAGGGAAAGGATTGTGCTGCTCTGCTCTGCAATGGAGTGGCCTCACCTTGAGTCCTGGGAGCAGTTTTGGGTGCCACAATATAAGGAAGATATTGAGCTATTAGAGAGTGTCCAAAGGAGGGCAACAAGGGTGGTGAAGGGCCCTGAGAGGAAGTTGTATGAGGAGTGGCTGAGGGCACTTGGTCTGTTCAGCCTGGAGAAGAGGAGACTGAGGAGAGACCTCATCCCAGTCTACAACTTCCTTGTGAGGGGGAGATGAGGGGCAGGCAGTGATCTCTTCTGTGTGGTGCCCAGTGACAGGACCCGAGGGAATGGTCTGGAGTTGTGTCAGGGGAGGTTTAGGTTGGATATTAGAAAAAAGTTCTTCATCCATACGGTGGTCAGGCACTGGAACAGGCTCCCCAGGGGAGTTGTCACAGCACCAAGCCTGGCAGAGTTCAATAAATGTTTGGACAACACTCTCAGGCACATGGGGCTGGTGCTGGGTCTGTTCAGGGCCAGGAATGGTCCTTGTGGGTCTCTTCCAAATCAGCTTATTCTATGATTCTGTGATTAAGTTTTTTGTTTGCCAATCATCATAAATAGTCATTTCGAACTACCCTGCCATTGCTCTCTTCCACCTTGTCGTTACCTATAACTTTATTTCATTCTTTCTTGAGGATCCATATAATGTCTATCCTCTGACAGGCTAACAGTCCAGGTGTGCAACCACTGACCTAAGCAAGGTATCTACAAATGCTGTCTTCTGCATCTGATTCAGTTATTTTAACTCACTTTAGAAACAATGGTGAGGAACAGGCAATGACAGGACCTGATTCCCTTCATCCATACCCAGAATTCTAAAAGAAGCCAGATGCATTGTGTCCTCAGAAACAGGAAAGGAAAGGGTTCCTTTCTTGCCATTGACTGAAAAGAGAAGGACAGGGAGACCAGTTAAGAGACAAGAATGGATGCAGTAGCTAAGGTACTAGACGTTTAAATTTTAAATACAAGAGAGAGACAGTGTCTTACAAAAACCAATTTTCTTCCACATTTCAGAAATAGAAATATTTTGTCCCTGACACTGTGCTGCTATTATTTTTTTCTTTTTTTTCTGTTTTATCTCTACACTGTTAAAAATTAGACTTCTTCCTTTTTCACCTGGAGAAGAACTTTAATTTTTCGAAGTAGAGGCGAAAAGGTATCCAAAATGAAAAAATCTGAAATAAACAGAAGTTCTAATACTATAATGGGGCTCAGTAGAGGAATAACATTATACAAAGAACAAGTAATGACCATCAAAACCACATCTGCAGCTTTTAATTCACGTATCTGCTATGCTGAGAGAGAAAACACAATTAGTGCAGAATCTGAACCCTATGAAAAACAAAAGGAATTTTTTCCATTGCTTTTTGTGAAAATTTTATTAGATTCTTTGTGCTCATAACAAAACAACTAGTTTATTAGAATGTCAGCTAGAAAAAAAAGAACCACAATGGGAACATATGTACATTTGGTAAAACTGAAAGGCCCTTCCCATTTCATTTCAGCCTCTGGGGCTTTATTCCAAATAATGTTATCTACAAGCAATTATAATCCTCCAGGCAACCACCATGTTGCAAGCATTGGCCATGAAATAAAAGTCTCAGAGGACAGAAGAGAGGGAAAAGAAGAAAATCTGAGTGAATGAGAAATGTGTTCATTTATCAGGAATCACAGGAAACATTTCTTTGAGCATATACACATTGGACTTTGTATATACGTAACAGATTAACTTAATGCAGTTATTATATACAAGGTCAGACCAGTATTAAATATGAAGTGCTATGGTACCACATCCAGGTGATATCCCTGGCATCTAAAGGTCTGGAAATAATCTGCTGCTTATCAGAACTTGAGCAGAGCTGGACACTGATCTGAAGGAGGGGGTGTGGACCGGCAGGAAGTCTCCTGTGACCCCATTAAAGACACATTTGCCACCCCAGGCAGTGCCACTTGGAAATGAGCTACCAATTCTCTTGTCTGTAAAACTTCCTGATAAATCTATGCATTTTGTCATTATAGGCAGGATAGAAAATGAAGTTCCATTCTGCTTTTCTCAAACCTGAGCTTTGACACCCTGTGACAAACAACATTTTTGCAAAACTCAGTTTACAGCCAAATAGGTTGTGCAGTATCCTGGCAATGTGCCTTTTTCCAGGTTATCTCAGCAAAGGAAAATATAGGATGCACTTCTTTAAAGCTTGGAAATGTTGGAGTTGAACATACAAAGTCTCTAAATCCTGAAGTGCATCACAATGTTGCACTGAAGTACAGCCCAAAAATCTGCAGGCAGGGTTGTTACAGTGTGGTGGTGGTGGTAGTGATGTGAAAATTCTTAAACACTAATGACTGCAGCAATATTCCAGTAAAGTTCTCATTTTGTGTGTTAATTTTAAGATTTCAGAAGCGAATATCCTACTCTTTGGTCACAGGCCTTTCCAAAAGGGCTTCTGCTTCCACTTATTCATAGTCTCTGCTTCCAAATTGAGTATTATAGAACAGGTATGGAAAGAGGGAATGTTCAGATCACAGTTCTTAACCAAATGCCTTTCAGTATATGATACAGAATTTCATTTTAATTCAGACTGAATCAGTATTAATTTTATGTAGTGTTTTATACGGCTTTGTGGTATTTGTATGGATCATTTATTCTTATTTCCAGTCTGATAAGAAAAGTAGTTTTATGAGATCTTGTCCTCAGATTAACCAAATGAAGTCATGTACCTTATAGTTTGAACAATATATGCCACTAAAGTCACAGGGACAAGTTCTTAGTGTGATAATGGTTTATATTGCTGCATGCTACTGTCTTGGCATGTAGAAATCTACAGCACACAAAATGTGAAGGTTCTGTCTTTCATATACTGATTATTACTTAAAAACTATGCAAGATAATCAAGGAAGTACAAGAAATCATGACTACCTTCTTGTCAGATTAAATAATTCCTTCCTTTTTTTTTTTTCTCTTATTTGTTTTCCTAAATGGTCTGTCTCTGGAGCAATATCACTGTAAGTAAACACTTGATGCAGAAGTGAGAATTGTTTGAGAGAGTTCCAGAAGTTTGCAGATTTTCTGCATATTTTTCCTGTTGAGAAGACACAAATCTGCTGTTCTGAATCATATCAGATTTGCAGGAGGTTTGAAAGACCATCTGTACTAAATGTACTATTTTCTGTCATGTACCTTCCCTTCCAGTGCTTCAAGAGGAGATATTGAATGTTTTGTAAGAATTTTCCTGAATTTCTGATACTCATATCCTTCATGATTTTTTCAGATTAAATAAAACTAGTGCTCATTTTGACCTTTTGACTGGATTTCTTAAGAACTGGCAGAGTTGTATGTGTTTATCTCAATGCACCTCCTTAATCAGAAATCACTGAAGTAATTTTAGTGGTACCCCTGTGTGACAAGCAGACATACTATTTGAAAGTCCACCTTCCAAGCTCACACATTGAAGCCCAAACCCTCAAGAGTGATGATGTGCTAAACTTAATGAAACAGGTTTAGGGTCTAGCTGCTTATCCTGGCAAGTGTTTCTAGTCATAAGCCAGATGAGTGGATGCAAACAGAGAATGAGGTTTTTTTTCCACTTTTAGAAATAAGCTTTTGAGCCAAGGGTAAAAGCTCACTGGAAGTTTCTAAGACATTCCTCTGCATGTCTTAAGGATTTACCTCACTGTTATAAGAAAACCTAATGCATTTCATTATGTTCTCAGCAAAGCATGGCATTTGTTCTGGCCTTGTGCTCTTTGGAAGCCTTTGGCTTCATTTTTTCAAGCCCAGTGGTCTGTCTGTATTTCTACCTGAGGCTTCTGATGTTCTTCTGATAAGCTGCAAGTACAGATGAACAGGCAAAACAAGAATTCAAGGGTATTGCTGAAATGCTGGGCTCAGCATCCCTTGTTCCTCCCCTTCTATCACCACCTTTGTTTTTCTGCATTAAGAACATATAAACAGCTGAGAAAAAAAAATCATGGACCCATGCCATTCTCTGTCTACTTATCTGCAACTCCTAAATGAATCTGACTAATTTCCATTCATATGAGAAAAAAAAATCCTGTCCACCCTCACATTCAATTTCTTGTTACCACCTGTGTTCCCTTTTACTGCACCTGCCCCCATGCAGCATGCACTAAAACAGGTCTCAAGGGTCGTATGGACTAAAGCTAACTTGTAGAATAAGAAAGGTTGCCAATTCTCTCCCTCCTCATTCCATTTTCCAATCTAGTTGGGCATGAATCCACAGGGATTTTGCTAGCATATAATGAGAGCTAGTAGTAGACAATCAAATGGCAGAGGAGGATAGACAGGGAAGAATTATTCTTCAAGCTATCTGCGTATGTCAGGATCCTGGGAGGGTCCAGTCACATCCCCCACACCATGGTGCCTCTTTCCTGCTCACTAAGCCTCTACAATTCTTTTTCTCACAAAACTAAAATGCTGCTTGGTTTCTTGATGTAGCTGTGTGTACATGCCTATGTATCGCAGTGCACAAGCATGTGTAGGAGACTCAGTATTTCAATAAGAAGGTAAACATTTGTGACCTCTACCTGGTGAGAAGTTCATTCCAGAAGCTCAACAGGGTTGGTTGAAATATAGTCATTGCTAGAATATGAGGGACACTGCCAACTGCTTTGAAAGAAGGGACTTTCCCCAAGGGGCTTTCCCCAAGAAATCTGGGGTCATTTCCAGCTGATCCCGAATGGTACAGTGATGCAGATCTGTAACACAAACATGAGGGCTCTTGCCCTTTCCTGCCACCACCCTCCCTGCTTTGCACACACATTCCCTGTTATATGATGCTGCAGTCTTGTGACTGCAGAGCCTTTCTTCTCCCCCACATCCGCACTCAGGTTTCACCCGTCTCTTCTCCAGCAGGTCATGAAGGCTGAAAAAAATGGAAGTTAAACTAGAGTGGTAGCCTCAAACCAGCTTACTTATATAATAATATAAAATGGGAGCCCTGCAGAGCTCAGTCCATTCTGTCTCCCAAGGGTATAGGGGGTTCATCTGGTTACATTTTATTGTCACTTTTGGTGACTTTTCATACAAGCCCAGAGTTTAGCTGATTTCTGATAACTCCAGCCATAGTCCATTGTCAGGCAGTTCCTTCTACGGGTAGATACCAACAACATTGTGAAGGCCTGCCTAATGAGCCCTGCTTTTCAAAGACTGAAAGCAAAGTACACCTGCATACAAACAGCAGGACTGAAAAAGCTCAGATGATGCTGGCTGATTGCTTTCAGCTAAGTGATCCCAAGCAGGTGCCCTGGCAGCACTTACTCTTGTCCTTCTAAGTCAGCAAAGGAAGACAGAAAGAGCCTGAAGTACTTACTGAGAATTCTGATACGCATTCCCACTACAGGCAGGAATTAGCAAGAGATCAAGTGTGCCCAAAGATATTAACTCAGTGACATTAAATTCGTGCAACATTCTTGTTGCTACTCTGCCGGATAGACTGACACACCATGCGAACAGGCAGGCACCGCTTCAGACCTTGTTGTTGATATACACACATGTATATACATCTGTCTAAACTTTGTATTTACAGCAAACAAATCACTTGAACTAAATGCTTTTCAATGAGTGTTATTGTCTTCTGTGGACTGCTTACCCATTAATGCTTTAGCCGTGTTTCCCTGATTCTTCAGTATTTGGACAAATCATGTCTAATCAAAAAAGGCATTGTGCTGCTACCTTGGAGCTGCTTGTACAAGCTACCCACACATCCACCGAACTCAAAAGAAGGAGGCAAACAAATCACCAAGACTCCAGACAGTAAGGTTGTCTGCAGAAGGAGACACTACTTTAACGGGGAGGGCAGAGAGCAGTAGTAAACTGATGTTCAGTGAAGCCATCCTCCTATGCAGTCTTCTTCATGCTTTGTCCACTCCAGAACTGGACAGTGAAGACATCCTCCACCTTGAGACATGAGGAATCAAATAGTGACTCTCATTCCTTGCTGCCAAGTGGACTGGAGGAAAACTGAAGTGTGAGAAACTGAGGATTGTAAGAAAGAGGAAATAAATTTATTGCTTTTTTTAAAAAATCAAACAATGACGATTAAAGAAAAAAAGTGTATTTGTTCCTTAAGTCTGTTTTCAAGTGCAGTTTCACTGATGGACTTGTTTACAGCACAAGCCATTCCCTGTACCCTTTAAGAGCATTTAGGTCATTGCCTCATCTGAAGTGCAAGAGCTTCTTGAAGTAGTTTCCACAACAATCTCGTTCTCTGATCACAATGTCAGCTACATTTACAAAACTCAAGTGGCTGTAGAAACTACCTGCATGTACAGTTGGATTATGCATTATTAATCCATGCTACTGAGATGACCTAAATCAGCTTGTAATGTGGGCAGAATCTCACTTTGCAAAGAACAGAAAGAAAAATTGGCTGTTTTTACTGCAAGAGAAATAATCTGCAAATGTTGCTCTACAGCTGCCACAGTTAGCTGGGGAATTTTCTATGTAGCCCTCAGTTTACTTCCCCATAGCCAGCTCTGTAGTTTGCCATGGACTTTTAGACCTGTGCACACCACAGACTTTCACCAAACCTTATACCACCTTTCTCCCAACCCCAGGCATGGTCCACAGCCCATCTCTGATGAATTCACCACTTTTCCACATAGATCTACAGTCCATTTTGTCCCAGTCCCATGAACAACCCTACAGGTCAACTCTCTCACACCTCCGGAATATATCCTCAGCATATTTTCCCTTCAGTGCATGCACAACTTTCTACAACCTATCTCCCCAAATCCTACCTCCTTCACAGCCCACTGCCAGTCATGTCACAGCTCAGTGCCAGGTTCTTGGGATCTGTGTACTGCTAGGATTTTTTTCAAGTTCATGATTCCTACGAACTTGATTTGTCTGTTGCCAATTAAGCAAGCCTCCAGTGAGTGCTCTGGGACTGCTTGAACAAAACATTGAAGGACGTGCCTGAGTTAGGAGGAGAAGTGATGGCATTAAAGGCAACAGGGCTATTCACACACTCATAAATAAACATTTGTGCCACTGCTTTGCCAGAATGGGGCTGATTTCATTCAAAAATCAGCCTTACAGATTAAGCCCTTGGTGTCTGAACCTTTCTCCTGCTGTTTTTAATGGAAAATGTCCTCATTTAGAAACAGATCTTTCCCATGCACACCACAGGGGAGAGCAATTATATGTGATAGACGTCATGACTTCTAAGAGGAGATAGAAGGTATCTGAATTCCCTGCCTTCCTTATAGACTTATTCTTAGATCATTGCTGGTTTAATTAACTTTTAAATTTTAATTATCCTGTGGACTATAGTTCTGATTAAATGATCTGATGATCAAAACCTAGCTTTTAGGTCAGCATAGCAAAACTATTTTTAATGTAAGAGGAAGAAATTGCCCAATTTAACTACACATTTCCAAATCCCTGTAGTCTGCTTTCACCACCCGATTTCATTAAATGCCAGAGCAACTCCCAGTGAAAGAGGTCACGTGCACAGGGTGAAGGGAGATTCATGATTCTCTTGAGTCTCCCTGCAGTATCTGCATCATCATATTCAGTCCCTATATAGTCATGTTGGCAAAAACAGTCGGGTCTCGTGTGCTCAATGTAAGACTAGGATAATAGATGATGGATGTCTTGCTTTTTCTCCCCTTTCCTCTCCCTTCCCTTCTCCCAAATGCTGAGTATCACAAACACCTGCAGAGCAGCCTTTGATAGAGTCCACCACAACATCCTTCTCTCTAAATTGAGAGAGATTGATTTGATGAGTGGACTGTTAGACACTTCCCAGTGTCTTCCCACTGGCAAGAAGAGCATAAAACCAAGAGAAGCAAGATGCAGTCAAAACTATTGTCTTATCCTGTACCATATATATTTATTCTGTCTGCATTCATTGCTCTGCATAATAACCTAAATAGAAACTAAATATGCCTAGGAATTTAACAGCCCAGCTTGTGCTTCCAGTGAGATTCAACGGTACTAAACCTGTAAGCATTTTGACATACTTGCTTAAAGACCCTACAGAAAAAGATGAAACTAAAATTTTGAAAAACATTTTATAAAGTAGAGGAAGTATTTTTCAAACTGTGTTTTTTTAAATGACTTTCTAGAGCCATCTGAGGGAGAACAATCTACATTTGGCTGAGATGTGAGGGCAGTGACAGGTACCCTGTTGAGGTGGCAGAGGTGAGAGGCATAAGGCTACATTTGGTGCTGATGTACTCACTGGGAAAGACAAAGAGATGTAAGCAGGTTTAAAGTAGAAAATTAGTGTGACTTTTCTTCAAATTTGGTATGTAGAGGGTGTGCAAACCAGGACAGCTTGTGCAGTCAGGGACAGAGAGGTCAAGGAAAAAAGGTATGACAGGACAGAAAAACAGGCTGCTACATGCACTTGAGTCTTCTGTTTGCCCTGCCCATCGTTCCTGATAGCAGCTTCACAGATTAACCACAAAGGAGTGGTGCTGTGTAGTGTAAGGCCTGGCCAAGGGCCATGACTATCATGCAGCCCAGAGCAGCTGTGCCTGTGGAGGTGACCTATGCACAGGACAGCATTTCCTGACACGATGTTGACAGCCAGGCAATTTTTTACAAGCTGCCTGTTTCCAGGAGTGTTGCCCTCTGTCAAGTATTGATGAGTTCATTGGGAGCTGAAAGTGCTCTATGCTAGAGCAAATCATTCCAATTTTAAGATTCTATAAATCATTTTGCTGTGAAGATCCATTTAACTTACTAGAGGTGAAAATTAGAGCCTGGATCCCTCTTGCAGCTTTGCACTGTGCACTGCCTCTGTATCCAAGATAGTCATTGAGACTCACCTCATCTGTAAGGGAGAGAAACAGGTGTACCTGGAAGTGATTCCCCTTGGCCCCAAGCAAATGTCTGTAGTGGGGTGAGGAGGTGACAACAGCTGCTCAGGTGTCCCCATTGCACCCCTGCAGAGGCACTGGCAGGGCAGCTGGGGCACACGAGCTCAGCCCTTTGACAAATGCTAGCTGTTATCTCTCTCTGCATATCAGTGGCAGCACTTTAATCCTATTGCAGAGGCCAGGCTGTTAAGATGGCCACCAGTTCCCAAGCTGGTTCATGGGGCAGTTCTCGGTTGCCTTCTTGCTCTCCACTCCCCACCACCCACCACTGGTGGACCCCATGCTCCCTGCTGTCCTTGCCATGTGGATGCTGGGGGCACCAGGAGCCCATTACCAAGTTGGCACTGGCACTGCACCACACAGGCCTGGATATCCATGGCATGGGCCATGGCCCAGGCTGCAGGTGCATGGTGGGGCAGGGGGCTGTGGCAGTCCGATGGGGGAGACAGGCCATCTGGTGGAGGCCTCCCAGGGCCAGCCTGGGAGGATGCCCTCCCTCCTGGGGCAGCTAGCAGGGAGCTTATTGCTGAAGGGGGTTTGCAAAGTCACATGGAACAGGCCAGACACACACAGCTGGGCTTTTCCCCATGTTCCGGTGTGGAATGCAGCACTACAGCCTCACTGAGACCCCAGCGGTGCCTCCCAGACCCCTTGGGAGTCAGGCAGCCCTGACAGCCTCAAGCTGCTGTTCATGCCCCTCACCCAAATGCCTTCTTTTAATAGCTGATGTAGTGGAATTCTAGCTAAAATCACAGTGGCCAGGGGCAGGGATAAGCTCATGAGCAAGTAGCCAAGTGATTGAGATCAGAAAACACAGCCGGAGTGGCAGCACTCCAAGATAAGTCACCAGCAGCCCTACAAGGAGTTCTTTGTACTCTGCCAGGCAGCACCATCAACAACCCCACCATGGTGCCACACTGAAAAACAAACCTCTGCCCAAGCATCACAGCTCTGGGTTTTATTACAGCATGCTGGTGTTTCCATGGGGGCTTCCCTTTCCTTCCCCCTCCCACTTCCCTGTGTCCATCCCTCCCCATCACTGCATGCACCCAGTCAGCACAGCAGCCCCAGTAACCCCACCAGCCAGCCTGGTAGGTACCCGCTGACCTCCTGGGCTGTTTGCACCTGATCAGCGGCAGGTCCTCACTTTTCATAATTCCCAGCTTCTCAGCATTGCAACATTATAAGGTGAGTCTACCAAAGAGGCTCGTGATCAGTAAAAGAGAGATTTTATTGCATTTCCTTGTCCTTATACTCATAAAAACACTGCCTTTTCATCTTCTTGATGCACTGCTTGTCAAGTTGCTGGCCAGGGAGTGAAGGAAATGCCTACTTAAATGTCAGGGAAGGTGACATGGCTGTCAAGCACGCAGTCAATTCATCACAGGGAACACAAGCTGGCTGCAAAGACAGAAGAAACTGTGGATACATTGTGCCAAATGTAATATTTCATCAGTTTAGAGTAAAATTTTAAATTAATTTAAATTATATTGTGTTGTGAAAGGGCTATGCTGCCACTTGTACTCACCTTTCTTCATACTTGGCCCCAATCCTTATCTATTGCTGCAGCACTGAGGATTTCTGCTGGGGTCAGTAATTTCTCAGACAGGAATACAGCATCACAAAGCATCTGTGCAGAGCCTGATCCCTCTGCTGTGTTTGTGTACTTGCTCTGTGTAGAATCATATAATCACAGAATGGTTTGGGTAGGAAGGGACCTTAAAGATCATCTGGTTCCAATCCCCCTGTCATAGGCAGGAACACCTTCAACTAGACCAGGTTTCTCCAACTTCCAGTTCATCAGCCTGGCCTTGAACACTTCCAGGGATAGGGCATCCACAGCTTCTCTGGGTAACCTGTTCCAGTGCCACATCACCTTAACGGTAAAGTATTATTTTCTAACTCTAATCTAAACCTACTCTCTTTTTGTTTGAATCCACTTTCCCTCACCTTGTCACTACATGCTCTTGTAAAAAGCTCCCTGTCCATCTTCCTCGTAGGTTCCCTTCAGTCACTGGAAGGCTGCAATTAGGTCGTCCCTAAGCCATCTCTTTTCCAGGCTGAACAATCCCAGTTCTCTCAGCCTTTCTTCATAGGAGAGGTGCTCCATCCCCCTAATCATCCTGGTGGCCTCCCTGGACTCACTCCAATATCTTTCCTGTGATGAGGACTCTGGAACTGGATGCAATACCCCAAGTAGGGTCTTACCAGGGCAGAGGGGCAGAATCTCCTCCCCTGCTCTGCTGGCCACACTGCTTTTGATGCAGCCCAGGACAGGATTGGCTTTCTGGGCTGTGAGTGCTCATTGCTGGGTCATGTCCATTCTCTCATCCACCAGCACCCTCAAGTCCTTCTTGGTAGGGCTGCTCTTGATCTGTTTGTCCCCCAACCTGTATTGATACAGCACCCTGCACTTGGAATTGTTAAACTGATGAGATTCCTATGGGCCCACTTCTCGAGCTTGTCCAGGCCCCTCTAGATGGCATCCCATCCTTCAGGTGTGTCAACAGCACCACTTAGCTTGGTGTCATCTGCAAATCTGCTGAGGGTGCATTTGATCCCTTCATCTATATAATTGATGAAGATATTAAATAACACCAGTCCCAATACACAGCTCAGAGGGACACTCCCTCTCACTGATGTTTATCAGGACTCTGAGCCATTGACCATCACCCTCTGGATGTGACTGTCCAACCACATTCTCATCCATCTAACAGTCCAGTCATCAAATCAATCTCTCTCCAATTGAGAGAGAAGGATGTTGTTGGGGACCAAGTCAAAGGCTTTACAGAAGACCAGATAGATGATTTCTGCAACGCTCCCCTTATCCACTGACGTAATGATTTCACTAGAGAAGGCCACTAGGTTGGTCAGGCAGGACTTGCCGTTGGTAAAGCTGTGCTGGCTGTCTCATATGTGCCTTAGCACCTCTTATAGAAAAAAGTGTTCCATGACCTTTCCCAGCACAGAGGTGCGGCTGACAGTTTCATAGTTCCTAGGTTTTCCTTAGTAGGTGTGTTAAAGATGGGTACAATGTGTACTTTTCCTGTACTTGCTCTACTGTGAGTCAGACCAAAGCAGTAAATCCCACATGCCAATATACAAATGATAACTGTGCATGCAGAGATTTTCTGTGCCTCACGTGCACACTTGCAGTGATGTGACCATCTGTGTGAAAACATACAGATGTTCTTGACCAATGTCCACATATGTAGGTTATAATCACATAGCTGAGGAAGTATGAAGGGATTCAGAGGAGGGAATATGAGAAAACTGTACTTGATTTAAGGCTCCTTTTCTCTGCCTTGATGATATCTAAAGCCATTAGTGAAAACAGAAACAGGGCCAGCAGAAATTTCCTCAGCAGAAGTCTAACAGAACACTGCAATCAGACACAGAGCTACTCCTGAGCAATGGCTTCATACTTTAGCTGACATGTGGCACTGAGTTAATGTAAGTCGTGCAATTACCCTCCAAATGGTTGTCACTGAACTGATAGCTTGTACAGTGGTAGATTTCAAGGCTAATAATTGAAAATAGAATCAGACCTCACATGAGCTGTGCAACTGTGCACTGTTTAAAATTAACTTCTATTACATGGTAGGACGGGTTATATTTACAGAAGCAGATACCAAACATAATTATTACTATAATTATTTTGATTGTGTTGCCTAGATTTTAATTTTTTCTTCTTCTATTTTTTTTTGAAAGACATAAGGGCACAGAAAAATGTATCAAGTGAACAAATGTGCCTTTTTTAATGAAGGCACTTTGACCATCGCTAACACTCAGTATCAAGATTCTCACCCTATAGTATTGGACACAAAAGTTAATTAGCATTTTGCAACTTCTTAAATATGTATGTCATATTCAGACAGCCAGGATAGAGTGATCTGTATGTATGATAGCACAGTGCAGATGATCCTCTCCCATGTCTTTCCACATGCTGATCAAATGATGTTCACTGTCCTGGAACTATATTTCATCCACACATTCCCTCCGTCCTTCCCCACTCTTTCCAAGAAGAGCAACAGAGAGCTCTGCATGGCTGTGTTAACAGTGGGAAAGTGATGACTGCTTACATGAGCCTGGACTTGCTCAGGCCCACAGCTGGCCAAACAAACCTCCCTGCATGCTGTAGCCTGCTCTTGTATTGATGAATCACAAGAAGAAGTCAAAACCAATAAACCAGGTTCTACCAGCCTGCTTTTCAACCTGTGATTTTAAGGGGAGCATGTTGGAGTGGGTAAAGCAGCTTGGGCCCTCCTTCTGCTTTCATTAACTCTGGCTAGTATCAGGTGGTTTGTTCATGGCTTCAGGGCTGACAAGCTTTTCTATTTCTGTCTGAACTGCACCCTGAATATATTTTCCCCTTCAGTAGTCACAGAACTTGTTGGCTGATTTGAACCAAATTTGACAACCCTTGGATATATTGTTCCTGCGAAGTTCCTGCAAGGGTCACAAGAACAGACAGCTATTGGAGGGGCCTATGAGTGAGGCTCAGGCCTGCAGAAACTGTGGGTATTAGCTGCAGAAAGGAAGAGAAAGCCAGATAAATGCAGTGTACAAAGCATCAAGTCAAGCTTCTTACAGAGGTGTATCTCTCGTCTGATTTAACAGACCAATATTAAGATTTTCTGTTCCTTCCACTTTTTCATCTTTCAGCTTTCCTCCAGAATAATATTCTAGCAGTAAAAACCTTTGAGGGTTTCATTCTTGAATTTTGTTCAAATCGAGGAGAAAATTCAAAAGCTAAGGAGAAATAGAGCTACATATGCAGACAGTTCACTTAGATGTGCCCAATAATAAAAAAAAAGGCTAAAAATATGACTGAAAGAGGCATGACAATAATTCTTGGTTTACACCAAAGATTTTTTTTCTTCTGCTCACAGAATAACTACATTTGGGACAAAAAATTTTGTAAAAACCCAGGTATTTCTCATGGGCAGTTTACTGAGGTGACCATATACTGAAAATTATTTTAAGTTTCTTCTTCTGGCACAGCCTTTGTCTGTTTCCTTCTTATCCGGCTGCAAATTTATGAAAACTCTAATCTTCAAGCTCACAGAAGGACTACCATATACAAGCTCTTAGTTGTTTGCTAGTCCTGGGATAGCCTCCTCATACAGAGCAAGGGGGAGGCTTGCATGCCAGAGTGGATAAAAGCAGGAGGGAAGCCAAGCTGATGGGGAACAGTGACAACCCGGCTAAAACTCCTATATTGCAAACCTACTCTCAGACAGGTATCTGAGTACTTTCACTCAGGCTTTAATTTACATTAGAAAGGCTGTGTCAGTGCTCTTCCTTCAAACACACTGAGTGGTCATTATACTTTTCTTCAGTATGATGATTGATGTTGGCATTTATCTGCTTGTAAAATGTCCTGTTAACTAATGCTAAGAGCAGTGCCAGAAGCAAAGATTTCTTCCTCTGAAGTTTAAATTCCCCCAGGCAGAGAAAGGACAATTGAACCTGTGTCAACTGACCACAACTCATTTGGGCATTTTAACCCTTTATCAGGTACATGAAAATGTTTTTCTTGTCCAGCTATATTTTAAATTGCATTTTGAATGCAGTGCCCTCACGTTGGGATATTCTCAGAACACCAGCTAGGTTAAGTCATTAAGGGGAGATGAGCAGAAAGAGTCCCATTTTCTTGATTCTGATAGGGAACAGAAATGAGACAGGCTTCAAGTTACTCATCACTACCAGGGGATTTGCACGAGGAGTTTGGGCATTGTCAGAATGGGCCAGTGGCTGAGAAGGACTTTGTGTCGCCTTGTTTTAAAAGTTTACTTGGTTAGTGATGTTCTGTTATTGGTCTGAGAGAATTCTTTGAATTTCTGCATGTCCCAGAGACTACAGTTATGCTAGGTGTTGGTTATAATAAGTGTTTTGGCTTTTTGGAGAAAAAGCTCTGTACCAGGTGCAGGGAAGAAACAACCACGTACCTGCACCCCGAAGGCCCCTGAGACAATGAGGAATTCCAGCCTGCAAACTACAATCCTTGCTGAAGATAAAGGAAATAAAACTCTCAAGGTCCTGCTTGACTATGTTTTGGAGTAAAACACTTTTCCCGCCCCAAATCTGGCCATTGCTGTGACTCTGAGCACCAGGGAAAGATACACAAAGCAGAAAGCTGAGACTATATAATGTCTTCTGCCAGTGGTCTACCCCATCATTGTCCTGTTTCCAACTGGTGACCAAGGTCTGACACTTCAGAAAGTGGTAAATGGATAGGGAAGTAATCAAAATATATTTTGGAGGCAGAGAGAAGGAATTCTTTGATAGCCTGAAGGCAATCATGTGAGGTACTCACCACTGATTGCAGGCTGTGATTTGGAGTTTCTTCCACCAAAGGACATTTATCAGTGATTGGATCTTGTCACGCCTTTGTCAGTAAAAGTTTAAAAGCTCTCTACTCTCAGATATTCATTGTGTGTGCTAACACTTGTACAAAACACCGAAATTATCTCAGGTTTCTCTTTTCTTCAGTGACTTGAATAAATTGTGGTCCTTATGTCTCCCCTCCTACAGTCTGTTTGGCAGCCCACTGGCCAGCTTTGTGGCTCCTCTTTGAAACCTCTGTCACATTTCCTCAGCCTCCCTTAACAGCAGACACCAGAAAGGCAACCCACCATCTAGCAGTGGTTAACTAATGCCATATGCTCACATTCTACTTCTGCTTTCAAATAACTGTTAAGCACTTTTGACAGAGCACTTAAAGCACTTATTGAAGGCAGCAGCAATAGTGTTCCTGAAGGTAAACCTCCACTGCACTCGTAGTTGCTCACCCAGGATTCAGGAGGTGCCAGGGTTCAAACACTGGGTTTGGCACAGGCCCTTTGGGCAATCTGAAGAAATTAATTTGACCTTCCTGTGTTGCCGTCATTCTTACCTCATCCCCATTTCTGTAGGACATGTACAATACTTGCACTGTACTGTTTCCACCTGGTGTATCTGCAGTCACATCTGCACAGACAGTAGCTCTGCCTGCCCTCTGAGTCAGATGAGTGAAAGCCTTCTCCAAGTTTAGACATGTTACTGAGGGCTATGCCCATGCTAGTTTTTCCTGCTGCGCCATGGAGAAAAAAGGCATGTCAAGGAGTTGAATTTACTCTTGTGGGTCTCCTGAAGTCAAACATCATTAGTATTTTCCGGCACACTGCAAGACACAGAGTCCTGGTGCTGCGGCAGTCTCAAGTCTCACATTTCTCCTGTCCAGCTTCTAATTCTGTCCTACCTGGTCTCAGCCCACTTTCCTCCTTCAGCCTCCTCAGCCCTTCTGGATGGCTACATGAAGGTTGCATTACAGCAGATGGAAGTCTCAAAACCAAATGGGCTGGAAGAGGCAGCCCCTTCCCTGCCACTAACCCCACACAAGGGTACAAAGCATTCCATTTCCTCTGGAGCTGGGAACATGCTGTCCCCGTGTTGCCTCAGGGGAATGCTGTCATCATACAGCAGCAAGGTGCTTTCCGATGGCATGGAGACTCCTCGGGTGCTGCAGCCACCGGGTTAGGTATTTCCTGTGTGCTCAGCTGCCCCAAGAGCTCTCCTGAAAGTCACAGCTACAGTGAAACACCAAACCTCTCATAATGCTGTCCCTTACCTTGCAGTTGCAAACTTTTACCTTGCAGTGAGTTTAGTCTGAAGTACTGAGTATACAGTGAGTCTTTAAACTTACTATTAATTGTGTGACCCACTGGCAATGTTGTGGGTTTCTAACAGGTGGGTAATAAAATTATTATCTGTAGATGGAAAGTGCTAACTCATCCTTGTTCCCAAAGCCTTTGTCCTCACAAAAAAATGAATAATAACATCATGAGCTACAAGTCTCTGTTCCCCCCATCACCATTAGCGGTAGAACAGTGCTAAATTTATGTCTGCAATTTAACAGATGTTAAATGGACAGCTAAGACTCCTGACACACCTGATGTAAAATAGCCACAGGAGATTCACAATATTCTTTCAAAGTAGGGGCATATCCAGGCACTTTTGCTGCATAGAAGCGGGAACTGTGTGATGCTTCCTATGGCTTGCTATGTCTTCCCTACACTCTTGCCATGTGGGCTTCTGACCCTGTGGTAGCACTACAGCAGGGTTGGACCCCTGCAGCAGGGGGGATGATAATTAAAATGACAAACTGGTGAAGGAATATGTAAACTAGTAAAATTCTAGAGAGAAGATTTTAGTATTGTTCCTGAAACATGACCTAAACTCATTTATTCCTTTGTTGATCATTTTAACCATTTATTTGTAAGGTTTAAGCCTGGGATATTCCTGTCTAACTCCTCTAAACAGTCAGTCACCAAACAGTGTCTGTGATGCTTGTTCTTGTAAATATATGTCTAGACATAATTTAGATTAATTCTCCATAATGAAGCTGTCAGTTTGAATATATTACAATGCAAGTGCATAATATGTGCAGTTGAAATGAGAACTCCAAACAAGTTTTTCTCTGGCCTTCCTGGTGTGTCTTAATATACTGCAATTATTCTAGTAGGAAAAGAAACAGGGAGCATGTTTATTCCTCAGTTAGAAGGGCAAGTGTTTACAAAGTTGTGTGGAATTTAATGAATGCAGAATATATATATTCAGAGGCTGATCCTACAGAGTTGGATGGCTTCCTCTTTAATGATCCCTTTGATTCTTCTTTTTGAAAGGGTTAAGAGTACATTTTAATTAATTTTTTATACTTGTGTCAAGCTTTTTTACAGAACATGAGAAGGTATTATAGTCTATTAACTATAAGAAGTTCCCATCCAAAGACAATTTCATTACCATACAGCTAGAAACTGTATTCATTCCTGCCACATGTGCAAGACACATTTATGACTGATTAGAAGAGACAACAACAGCCCTTTGTAGTAAGAGAAAATGGGAGTTTCTAGAACTTGCTGCCCCAGGTTTGTCACATGGCAAATTGTCCACAACAAAGCCTCATGGTCCTTGCTCCTCTTGAAAGCTGTGAAAGAAGAAAACAGATGGTAAGACAGGCACAGTCACCTTCATCTGGTGTGGAAAGTCAGATCTTGTTATTGCAAGAATTCTCTGGAAAATAATTCTCTTCCAACCTAATGATTATATGATTCTGTGGTTGGACTCGATGATCTTGAAGGTCTCTTCCAACCTAGTGATTCTGTGATTATGTGAAAAGCAGTCCTGGAAATGGAGGACAGGGCAAGGGCTGGATGCTCTTTACTCCTACTTGAGGGGATAAGCTCAAGTAGGAGTTCTCTGACTGGCTGGGATTGCAAAGGGAAATGTCTGATTTATATGGCCATTTTAAGCCATAGCTAAAGCAATTCTGCCGGAGTGTTAGATATTTTACAGTATCATAGAATGATTTAGGTTTACCAGGCTGCTTGACTCATATCTGTGCATAGACGCATATATATGTATGTGTGTCTGTGCATCTACACTGAGTCTGCTCTATACTATGACTTGATTCTCTGGGCTTTCAGGAGATCGTCAGTTCCCTCTACTGCCACCTCAGTTAGTGGAATATGTGTCTGCTTGGCAGCTCCCAGAACTGTGTCCATCTCGACTTACACCTCAGGAACTGATAATTTGAAAGTGTGATATAAGCAGTGATGAAGTGAAACTCCCAGCCCCCTCTCGTCCATACTACATGTCATGTCCTAGAGTAAAAATAAGTTCTAATATCAGCTGCCTACTTGGGAGATGGACGAATTTTACAGTTTCAGAGGAAATTTATTTAAGGCACATAAAAAATTAGATGACAAGCTCCAGGCCACATGGGATCTCTGTGCTAGATATAGACAAAGAATCTAGGACTTAGGAATCTGGTCGTTTGCTTTGACCAAACTCCTTCAATGTCCTTATATCATCCTCTTCGGAAGCATATGGTTCAAAAGGTGTGAAGGTTACAGAAAGAACAAGTCTAATCTGCACCAGGAGGGCTCCTCAAAAATTATCTCTCTCGGAAAGAGCAATGAATTCTGTTCCAAATTCATTCTGATGCCATGAAATCACTACCGGCTTTGCAGGTATGAATCTAAATAATCACTGCATGCCAACCCTGCAGTACTGCAAACTGACTTCTCACATGCCTGCCTACGTAAAACCCTGCAGTTAAAAGAGTTACTTTAGACAGAACATTTTGTAAACCATTAATCCAACTTACCCTTGCAAGAGAGGTTAGTCTTACAAATGCTCTGCCCCTCAACTTCCAACAATGAGCAAATCATTCTATTAAGTAGCTATTTTAAGTGTTTGAAAAACACAGACCCCCTTTAACATGTTAATTGAACGCCTCAAAAATCCTGCCTAGTTTTTGTTCAGTTTCCTTCAACTTTTTTCTCCAAGTATTCCAGTAATTTTGGAACCATACTATAGCAGGAACACATTAGAAATTCTACAGCAAATTAAAGAGCTGTATTATTATGTGTTATATTACACATAAAGTGCATGCTTGGTCTAATCAGATTACCACAAAGACATTTGGTTATAAGATCTTTGCTCTGGATTTTTTGAGACATAGAGCACTATCACAGTCTAAATCATTCAGAATACTCCTGAGCAGTGTAGATCCTAATCCTGTAGATCACTTCTGAGAAATTATTTCAGGTAGATACACCTTAACATGCAATGTCATAAAAGCCTTCTTTGGTTCAAAATGGTAAATAAAGAATTTATCAGGGATGCTTACCTACAGGAGGAGGTACAAGGATCCATGGGGTCCAGGGAGGGATTTGTAATCAACGAATGTATTTTATGTAGAACCCTCTCTTATCAAATTCAAATTTGTAGAGAAAAAAAAAGGAGATTGAAAAAACTGCATTAAAATAGCTTTGGTTGTGGCTTTTCTTTTTTTCAAATCATCTATTCTTTGTAAGTTCTCAAATGCCTGGCAAGCAGTATCAGAAGTGAAGTTTTTGTTCAAATTTCCTTTCTAGACATTTCCTTCACCAGGCCAATTTTACAATCAAATGAAATATGTCATATAAACTCTGGTCTTTCCTACAGCTATGCAATTACTGAAAAACAAGCTCAAAGATATTTACAAGAACAACAGTCCTTGTCCGATTTTCCACAGCTGTTTCTGCTGCTCTCTCCTCCCATAAGACACTTGACAGAATAATTACCAAGCATGACAATATATCAGCTTGATATTCAGACAAGATTTTTACATCTCTTGGCAGGCCAACTCAATAGAAGATGCACTGGAGAGTAGCAGTTGCAGCCGGCGGGGAAGCTCCCTGAGTTTGTCCCAGGACACTCAAAGAGTTAAAAACCACATGGTAATATTTCCATATTATCACAGGCAGTTAATCTTATTTGAAGGAACACATTTTGCCTGTAGACATCATAGCCTCGGGGTGTGAGCAGGAGAGGGGTGCGCAGGGCAGAACAGGAGTGGCCGAAGGGCACAAGGGAAATGGCTGGGAGAGAGCTGCCAGCTGCCTCCCCAGGCCGGGACCCAGCCCACGTGTGACCTCCTTATCCAGGTAAGGAAAGGAGCACCTGACTGTGTCCCCACATCCCTCACTGCTCCCCCCACCTCCCCCACACACCTGCACAATGCAAATGAAGCCATTCCCCGAGCTGGATTGCTGGGGGAGCAGCTGTCAAATTGCCCAGGGCTTCAGTGAACCAGGATTTCACTAGTATTTCTCAAAGAAGAGAGACGTAGTCTGCTACAGGGAACCGATGTTGATACCTCCTGGCAACGTTTTAAAGCCCTCCCATCCTGCCCTGCAACCTTCTTTCTGCTGATACAAGAACCATGTACGCTTCAATGCCTGCAAAATACACTGAGTGTTACAGAGAGATTTCATTCTCTAGAAGGTGATTATGAAGTACTTGCTAATAATAGGAACTGCATTAAAGTGTTCCCAAAGAATATATCAGCCTAAGGGCAGACACAGCTATTCCCAAGAAATAATATATTAGGCTACTGGGCTTTTTTTCTGCTCGCTTAACATCCTCCAGCAATATGCATTTACTTTAAAATTATTTATCTGAATGCATTTGAATTGATTATTGTCACTATACTACTATTACAGGGAATTATGGTGCATAATTGTAACTGAAGCTGTGCTGTCTGGTTGGAAGCGGTCACACAAGATGCAGATTTTATTCCCTGAGCGAAGAATGCAAGTATTTCCATAGCAAAGTGTTCATGTTTAAAGTAAAGTCTTCTTGACTGTGGGTGTTTATAATTCCAGATTCCTTTAGAGCAAATATTAGTGTCTATAAAATTCATTTGCAAGAGATTTGACAGGATGTGTGCAGAAAATAAAGGTCAAAACCATAAAAGTGATAAAGATAGAAGTAAAGTCCTTGAAGCAGGGTGTGTGAGTGTTGGTGTGCATGTGTTACAGGTATGGGCCATTTCGGAAAAAAAACATCTGTACCTGTGTGGATGTAAATGTGCGGTTCTAAAAATACATGCATTTTAGGTAGCTACTTCCATACCCCATAGAGAGAGGCTGTGTGTGTGTGTGTGTGTGTGTGTACGTGCATGTGTGCATGAAGGAGAGAGAGGGGGAAAATGAGGTGAAGAGTGGGAGGAAGATAGGTACAGAGCCAGAATACTTCTCTTTTTTTCCTCCCATCAAGATGATCATAGTGCCCTTAGAAATGAGAGGGCTCTACTAAAGATTTTCAACTTCAAAGAAAAGTTCTCAGTGAAAGCTCATCCTCTCCTTCTCTCATTAGTAGGCAGAAAAGCCTTTAACATAATTAATAATCTAGCACAGAAAAGCAGAAGAGCGTACTTCCCTTCTAAGTCAAGCAAAACATTTCACAGGCATGTGACTGTCTGAAGCTAAAGAAGAAAAAGAAGCAGAAGGCTTTTAGAGAACTATAAATACAAATGTGAAACTAATGCAACTCAGAGCTATTTCTGCCTACTTAGGGGTAATCTTTAGTATAAAATTCCTGTGGTAGTTTCATTTCTGGTGGCAGTGATCTACTTTTTCTACCGAATTTGGGTGGGAGTTTTTAAAAATCTGCATTTAAATACCCCAAATAGACTGGCTGTATGTGCGAGAAGGAAAATCTCTCTTACTTGCCTGTGTCTAGAGGTTGACAATGGCTCCATGTGTTCTGTCATGCCCTAAAAGCTCCCAGCCATCTGCTGAATGTGCCTGCAGCTTTGGCACAAAGTTGGCAGCTGCAGGTGTGCACTGAGGCAGATCTCATGGCTGCCAATTGTTATCTGGGTGATCTGGGTTGGATCCATCCTGTACCCTCAGTGTGCAGTGAGGAAGATTAACATCTTAGTAATTGAAAAGTAACACAAAAATCACTGAGCTCCAGCTTATCCAAGGACACCCAGCTTATCAAATGACAACCAGCAGCTCTCACTTTACAGTGCTTATGAATTATTCCTATTTCAAATTAAATTGATCCATGTTGAAGAATATTATCATAATTTTTTAAATCCCACTAATTTAGGGCCAACCCATAACCTAAGAGGTTCACTTTGCTCAATACATCAGAGCCTGGAGAATTTCCATAGCATTTTTTATCCTAGAACATCTTGTGTTGGAAAGGACCATTAAAGGTCGTCTGGTTCTACTCCCCCTGCAATGTGCAGGGACATCTTCAGCTAAACACAGTTGTTCAAAGTTCCATCCAGCCTGGTGTTGAACCAGGGATGAGTCATCCACAACTCTGGGCAACCTGTTCCAGTGTCTCACCACCTTGTCATAGTGAAGAATTTGTTCCTGCTATCTAATCTAAACTTATGTTCTTTCAGTTTAAAGACATTTCCCCTAGTTCTGTCACTACATGTCCTTGTGAAAAGTCCCTCTCCAGCCTTCTTGTAGGCCTTCTTTAGGTACTGGGAGGCAGCAATGAGGATTCCCAGGAGCCTTTTCTTCTCCAGGCTGAACAAACCCAACTCTCTCAGTCTTCTCTCATAGCAGAGCTGCTGCATCCCCCTAATGATTTTCATGGGCCTCCTCTGGTCCTGCTTCAACAAATCCATGTTCTTCTTATATTGGTGGCTGCAAAGCTGGACACAGCACTCTATGTGGGGTCTCACCAGCATGGAGCAGAGGGGCAGAATCCCCTCCCTTGCCTGCTGCCCATGCTGCTTTTGATACAGCCCAGGACAGGATTGACCTTCTGGACTGCAAGCACACATTGCCAGGTCATGTCCAGCTTTTCATCCACCACTATTCCAAGTCCTTTTCATTAGGGCTGTGTAGCAGTGTGCTTGGCAGAAGCTGCTGCTTTTGAGCTTCAGGTTTTGGTGGGAGGAAAGCCCAGGCAAAGCCCTCAGCCTTCTTCTTCCAATTCCTGAACTCTCTGCCTGAGCTGTGTTAAAATCCCATATTTCCCTTGTGTTACCTGTACTTATATCTCAGATGCCATATATGCCTATGTCCTGGAAAGCTCTTCTCCGCTGGTCACTTTGGACTATGCCGTTCCCCATTGGGTGTTCCCTGATCCCATCTCCCTTTAAAAGAGCCCTGCAGGGCTTCTGCCTGGCTCTTTCTTCTGGGTTACTCAGCCATCTGGATATCTCTGGACCCTCAGAAA
>VZRZ01000996.1:1815376-1895703 GCA_013398175.1 Climacteris rufus
AAATCTCTCTTACTTGCCTGTGTCTAGAGGTTGACAATGGCTCCATGTGTTCTGTCATGCCCTAAAAGCTCCCAGCCATCTGCTGAATGTGCCTGCAGCTTTGGCACAAAGTTGGCAGCTGCAGGTGTGCACTGAGGCAGATCTCATGGCTGCCAATTGTTATCTGGGTGATCTGGGTTGGATCCATCCTGTACCCTCAGTGTGCAGTGAGGAAGATTAACATCTTAGTAATTGAAAAGTAACACAAAAATCACTGAGCTCCAGCTTATCCAAGGACACCCAGCTTATCAAATGACAACCAGCAGCTCTCACTTTACAGTGCTTATGAATTATTCCTATTTCAAATTAAATTGATCCATGTTGAAGAATATTATCATAATTTTTTAAATCCCACTAATTTAGGGCCAACCCATAACCTAAGAGGTTCACTTTGTTCGATACATCAGAGCCTGGAGAATTTCCATAGCATTTTTTATCCTAGAACATCTTGTGTTGGAAAGGACCATTAAAGGTCGTCTGGTTCTACTCCCCCTGCAATGTGCAGGGACATCTTCAGCTAAACACAGTTGTTCAAAGTTCCATCCAGCCTGGTGTTGAACCAGGGATGAGTCATCCACAACTCTGGGCAACCTGTTCCAGTGTCTCACCACCTTGTCATAGTGAAGAATTTGTTCCTGCTATCTAATCTAAACTTATGTTCTTTCAGTTTAAAGACATTTCCCCTAGTTCTGTCACTACATGTCCTTGTGAAAAGTCCCTCTCCAGCCTTCTTGTAGGCCTTCTTTAGGTACTGGGAGGCAGCAATGAGGATTCCCAGGAGCCTTTTCTTCTCCAGGCTGAACAAACCCAACTCTCTCAGTCTTCTCTCATAGCAGAGCTGCTGCATCCCCCTAATGATTTTCATGGGCCTCCTCTGGTCCTGCTTCAACAAATCCATGTTCTTCTTATATTGGTGGCTGCAAAGCTGGACACAGCACTCTATGTGGGGTCTCACCAGCATGGAGCAGAGGGGCAGAATCCCCTCCCTTGCCTGCTGCCCATGCTGCTTTTGATACAGCCCAGGACAGGATTGACCTTCTGGACTGCAAGCACACATTGCCAGGTCATGTCCAGCTTTTCATCCACCACTATTCCAAGTCCTTTTCATTAGGGCTGTGTAGCAGTGTGCTTGGCAGAAGCTGCTGCTTTTGAGCTTCAGGTTTTGGTGGGAGGAAAGCCCAGGCAAAGCCCTCAGCCTTCTTCTTCCAATTCCTGAACTCTCTGCCTGAGCTGTGTTAAAATCCCATATTTCCCTTGTGTTACCTGTACTTATATCTCAGATGCCATATATGCCTATGTCCTGGAAAGCTCTTCTCCGCTGGTCACTTTGGACTATGCCGTTCCCCATTGGGTGTTCCCTGATCCCATCTCCCTTTAAAAGAGCCCTGCAGGGCTTCTGCCTGGCTCTTTCTTCTGGGTTACTCAGCCATCTGGATATCTCTGGACCCTCAGAAACGCAACACTGGACTCACAATAAATAGGCTGTTATCCCAAAGTAGAGCCCTCTGTGTAGCCTTTTATTCTCGTCTACACTACCACACCACGCCTGGGGAAACTCTCATCCTAGAGGAGCCAGCAGAAACAGGTTATCTGCGGTAGCTAGGACTCTGTCCTTTGGGAGAGTTATACAACTCACCCCGGCAGGGATTCCGCACGCATAAAAGCGCTGTTGCGACCTCGAGTGCATTCTGGCATTAGTGCTTTAGGGCTGCTCTCAATCTCCTCACCCCTCCCACCTGTGCTGATACCAGGAGTTGCCCTGACACATTTGCAGGACCCTCACTTGATTTTGTTGAACGTTTCTTGAGGTCCATGCACACCAACTTTTCAAGAGTCTTCTCTAAGAGATTCCAGTGGTCAAGTTTTATTAATTTCTGCAGTTGTACTCATTTTTTCCTTCCAATATGCTGTGCAAATGGATTTTGTGGCAGCTTTCTTTTCAGCACCAAATATATTACAATCCTTGGATTTAATTACCTGCATTTCCATGTTATTATATGGAGGTAGAAGTTACTATTTAGTGACAACAAAAATAAAGACTAAAGGAAGCAAAAAAACCCTAAACAAACAAAAAACCCTCTATTTTCTTCTCCCCCTTCAAGGAAGACTCAGGTAGCACAAATGGGAGTTGCAGGTCCATTTACTGCCACAGCCAAAAGCACAAATCAGACACTGATGCTGACATAAAGAGCAATTCTGTACACCTGGAAAACTATCATTCAGCTAGTTTGCATTCCAAAAGAGTCAAAGATATTTAATGGACAAATATGGGTTGAGATGCTAGGTCTAAGGCACTACTAATCTGTGTCAAGTATGAAATCAGCTGTGTGATATTAGATGGCAAATCTCGTGGCATGAAGCACTAGGCATATGAAAAGATACTTTTCCCTGTTTTTCAAGATCATCCCTGTGATTGCCAAAATATATAGGAAAAGAATGAGGAGTGGCAGGCAGATGTACGGCTTGTACTAAGTAGATCTATTGAATAAATTTTTATGAAATATAACCAGAAAATACATGACACAATTTTTACAAAGCCATGTGTCTTGTAAACGTGTTGTGACTCCTAACCTATATTGCCCCACCTTTTGCAGCACTTTTGTCAATCATTTCTTGGTTTATCTCTTTCATAGTTAATATCTGTAACACTGTGAGATCAGAACAGTAGCAATTTACATCTGTTGTAGTTCAAATGCAAAGCTATAAGGACTGAAAAAAAACCAAAAAAAAACCAACCAGCCTGTGAATTGGGCACACTGACTGTTCTATAAGAAGACCTTTACTGCATTTGCAGCTTATATAATAATGCAACTTTATTTTGTAAGTCCATAAAGAAACAAAATTTTCTTTGATTTCACCATGGTACATGAGAACTCTTCAGTGTCAGTGATACCAGGAGTGAGCTTGTCCATAGGCAAACTGTTGAGTATTCTGTCACTCACCATTAGCAGTTATCTCAGTATGTTTACAGTATAGTAATATAGCAATTCTGACATAGACTAGAGGAGGGATTATACCTCTGCTCGTTCAACAGTTCTTTCTTGGAATAAATTACAGACATTTAACAGTTCCCAAAATATTCCTTGAAAACTGATGAAATAAAATTTTTAAAAAATATAAGTAATCCTAATTCTTCAGAAGTCATATGGGACTGATAGAAAACCATACATCTATTTAATTTCAACTCTGCAAATTGAATAGCATGGCTGGAAGAATTAAAAAAGATTTATTTGAAAAACTTTCCATATCAAAGGTAGTTTCATTTGAAATTAATCAATTTCAGTGGCACTGCAACGTCTTGTTTCACTTGTTACCTTTAGGTAACTTCAAAAAACAGGGGAGAAATTTAAAGGTATGATGTGGAAAGACAAAATGCAATAAAGGAGGTGAAGTAAAATACAAACAAGCTTTTTATTTTATTTTAAATCTGTATTTTTTTTTTTATTTCACTCAGTGGTAAATAAAGATAACATAAAATGGGAGGAGGAGAGGTATTAAGTTATTTCCTGCCAAAATAATTCAATATGACATAAGCACTGAAATGAGGATTTTTTAGGTTGCAACCAAAGACCCCTCAAGAAGAGTAACCCGCCAAAACTTTCAAAAGCCCAAACAGGTGAAAGACAGAGAGCCCAGTGGGAGAGGGTAAGAGTGTTTCTTGACTGGAGCAGCACTCTGTATGCAGGGTGATCCCAATCCCCACTTCACTCCCAGAAGCACTGTCACCTGGATCACTGCTTGCTGGCCAGTGGAGAGGGGAGGGGATCCTGAAGTTCAGGTGATGGTTAGTATCATGTCAGCATGAACCAAGGAGGTAGTGAGCACCCTGAGCACATCCACACTTTGTTTCATCTCTGCTGCTCAGTACTCCCAGTAGCTGCTCTCACTAAGCTCCTTCATTCACTCTTATAAGTGTGACCTTCTCAGGGTTCAGCCCATAATTGCTTGCACTGAATTTTCATAAAGCTCAGCAATGATCAACACTATTTTTCATGCAGCTCCAGGGGGAGTGTCTAAAATTGACATTGAAGCTAAGTACACTAGATTAAAAGAAACAGCTGTATGTAATAAGTCCCGAGTCACATTGCTGTAACATCAGAAGAACATTCTGAAAACAAGAAATCTCTTCTGAACTCTGAAGAGATTTATGGCTCAGTATTTATCACCACTAAGTGGAATTTTCATGCATAATGACAGAAAGCAGTCAAACTTCAGTGTATTTCACCCAATCACACATAGAATTCAGACTGTACTAAAATAACATAATGTCTTTTCTGGATGAAGCCTGAGCAGATGATTATGTTTTCTGCTATTGCTTTTGTGATACTTACAGGTCCTGCTTCTCCTGACATCTAGAGCTTAATCAGGTGGAAAACTCCTTTTTAATTTTGAGGTTGATGTGGCTTTATTTGATCCAAAATTTGAATGCATGGCTCTGAGGTTGGTGGGATAAGGTTTAACCCTTAAACACTGAGCACCGTCTAAAGCTAGATAGTCATCTAGCATTAACCTGACATATACCAAACCTTCTTACGACTTGACTCTGTATCTCAGAGGAGGCAGTACTGAGCAAAGACCAGACCTATCTGTGTCAAAATTCAGGGGTAGAAGGTGGATGGCAACCTCTAGTCAGAACTCACTATCTTTGGATATCTTTCAGATGGACACTCATGGATGGTGATGCATGGATGTACCTGCTACGCCTCTGACACCTCCTGTTCTGCTGTGTGCTTGATATAATTTTCTTATATTTAACATAACATCAAGGTCATAGCAAAACTTGTGTATAAGAGAGGCATCTGTGCTGAGCACAACTTGAGTGTAAGGGTACAAATTCTCAGCCCCTGTAATAGCCAGCTGGTAGGTTGGAGGTGAGCCACAGTATACGTTAGGGCTGCAAAGCTGAAGACAGCTGCCTTTGGATTTAATTGTTAATGTGTTGCTACTGGATGAGATGCTAAACTATTGTTGTCTTTAACTCTGTCATGAAGATGTCATTATAAGTGTGTGTTCTCCCCTACATGCAGTTTCATACCATTAAGATATTCCATTAAGTTAAATATCAACTTTTTTTTTTTGCCCGATTTCACAGCTGATCAGACAGGGAATATTGAAAACAGCAATTACAGAGATGAAGAAGGCATTAGAATATTTTTGGCCACAAACTGCATGCTTGCAATCTGAAGGAGGCTGTTGTGGTGCCTCTCGCTAGGAAACAGTACACTGAAAGTGTGAGCCATTCCTTTTCTGAGAAATTAGGTTAGCATATGGTGCATTAGGAATACGGGTGGTATTCAGGACAGTTCAGAGTCCCTCTACAGGCTATCAGATAATGAACTGGAAGGTTGTTCTTCCAATGACAGGTTAGGCAACTGTTTGATTTCCTGTTTGCATATGCTATACAATCTATGGGTTGTAGTTGAGTTATTTCTAGTTTATTTCTCAGAAAAATGAAGCAAAATAGGGACTTACTGGGTTTTGGTTTATCCTGGGTGCTGGCAGCCAGAGTCTGAGCAACTGCATTAACTTGGAGATGAACATCCCCCACAATTACACATCATCCCATGTCCTCAATGCCCTTCACTTACCCATCTACACTCAGAAGAGACAGAATTCACCTGTTACCGATTTTACTAATAGTTCTCATCAGCTCTTACAGTGCCAAGAGAACATTTATCTCACTCAGGATAGTCTTGCAGGGAGATTTGAAAGTATATGTGGCCCCAACTCAAGCCTGTCCAGATCCTGCAGAAAACACAATCAGATTTGCATATTTGGAGATAAAGTCTGAGGTTTCCGATATGGAGACCTTGGTCCAAGTCAAAGTTAGGTTAATTCAGTTAAGTGAATCAGTAGAATCTGTCAGTGACTGACAAGGTAACCCTTATTGGTTCTTATTCTGATGAAACCATTGTTCCTTTCCTTGCTAGGTGCCTGAGAGGATCACTTTGCTCTAAAAGCATTACTGTGTGGCATTGTGACCTCTTAACTGTCCTGCTGAACATGCATAAGAGTCTTACTGCATTAATAAGTGATAGATATGTATCAGTATGTTAATGACTCCTGGCTCCGCATGTTCATCTGCTCTGACCCATGCCACACACCAAAATCTGTGACATGGTGCCTGCACAGATTTAGTGACTGTCTGCAAGCAGTATTTAGCTGACAAATAGATGAAGAATTAGTTGCATTACAGGGCTCGTGGAACAACTGTCAAGAGTTTCACTGTGTTACTGGCCCAGAGGCACCAGCCATTTGCATTTAGTGTCTGGTTCTCTTATTCTTGTGAGGAGCTTTGCATCTACTCCTGGTGGAAGAGGTACAGACCCTCCTTGCAGTCACTTTAGATAGGTCTACGTGGCATGCAGGGCTTTGTCTGCACTTTGAATAAACCAAGGAGGGAACAGCTGTAGACTCACGGAGCTCAAAGCCAAGATGTAGCACTGTGTAACAGTGATGGTTCAGAGCCTCCAGGCACCTGCCTGCCAGTAACCCTGGCTGTGGTTGTGTCTTGCCTCAACACACAGCACAGGTGTTGCCTCAATCTTGACCAAAAGTCTTAGTCACTTTGGGAACAGGCTGCTCTCTCTGCTCACGACAAAATCGTGAAGAATTGAAGATGATACAGCAGATAGCTGCTTCTGACTCGAGTCTCAGTAGTGCCTTGAATTACTCCTTTAATGCTTAGGTTTGGTTGATGATAAGGATCTGTGTGAAGGTCATAGTTTTACTTTTATCATGTAGTCCCTGCACCGATTTCAGAGCTGTTACTGAAGAGGCGGTTTCTTTTGGCTATGAAAACACTGTAGTCTTAAATAAAGACATACAATTAAACTGTGAGTAGTTGAGAAGCCCAGATTTGCTGTTCTGCTAAGCGTGGTATGAATTTTAACATTTGTCTTAGCATGTGAAAGAGAAGAGGTCAAAAAGTAGTATATTAAATGCTTTTATGTAGGAAAATCAGCCAATTACTTGTGGTTCCAAATTAATTTGTTTAAGATCAAAGGAAGGGCATTTAAAAAATCATGGAACCAACAACGGAAGTGTATAACAAAAAATCAAAGGATTTTCACATGAAATACACACTGATGGATCAACTGTCTTTTTGCTGGGTGATAAAGAAAGGCCTACCGTCACACAAGGGCTATTTTTATAATGCAGTAATATCTAGAGGGAAAAAAAAGTGCAAAATATTAACCATTTTAAATTTAAATCTGTCTGAAAAGGAACACCATAAAAAATTGCACCCAAATAAAGAATTTGTAAGTTTGGATAGGTTTCACAATACTGACATTGTCTCAGGACTCCTAAATAAAACCAGTAGTACAGTATGCTGAGATAATCAAATGCTGACATGTGTGCAAGAGCTGAATGCAAAGCAGCTCTCTGATCTGTAGGAATTTTTGAAATTTCAAAGTTCAGTCAGGACAAAGAGAAAAAGAAATGAAATTCTGTGTGATGTCATAATAATTAAAATTGGTTTAGTCAAAACATTATTTTTTTTCTGATAACTAACTTTTATTTTTTCATGATACAGCAATGAAAATTACTGTAGGGAAAAAAAAAAGAATCTTATGTCAGAAAAGAAGACTTTTGCTTTAAGGAACCAAAAAGAGGTACGGCTCTTTGAAAATTTGAAATTTAAATTATTCTGGGACTTACTAAAACCAACCCTTTTCTGTGATAGCTTCAGTTTTGACATAGGGAACTTTGTAATGAAAACTGCTTTTTACTGGGAATGCTCTAATTGGTTTTACCTTTCTTTCTTTTCATGGCTGTTTCTTTTCATGGTCTGACATATGACATTGTAATATAATAAGAATTCTCTTTGGATTCCTAAAGCATTATCTGAATGATTTTCCATATGTTAATTTGGTTTATAGATAGATTACAATCACATTTGCTAATTATATTTTTCCAGCATCATCAGATGTCTCTCTGTTTGATCAAGAATACAATAGGACATAATCAAATACGGTATATATCTCAGCACTAATGTTATTTGTTAATGGATATTTTTGACATTATCTGAACCAAGACATTTATTATAACTGATCAAAGGATTTTTTTACCCTACCTGGTACTCCGTGACATACTGAAAGGTGCAGATGTATTTACTATAAATTCAGCCTCTATGAATGCAGAATTGGATTATTGAAATTCCAAGGTGATAAATATAAGACTGATGAAAGATGAAAAACCTTCAGAATAAAACACAAATCACAAGAAGAAATTTGAAGACAGGTTTTTAATGGCACCAGACTCCCATCATTAAGATTTTCAGAAGATTGCAAGTCCTATGTGGGGATAAACAGACTTTCAGAAGTACCACTTTCTCCAGGGGAGAGCACTGAGATCTTCTAAAATAATGACACATCTTGTTCAGTGCAGTGCTCAAATATACAGAAGTGAATGCCTGTGTCACATGAACAGTTTATAACATGAGTAGCAGAACATGTCATTTATATCTATAAAATGGAAGTATAGGGAAGAGCCTCTACATAATCCAGGTTAAAATGGTTCCACTTTTCAATGGTTAGTGTAGTAACACTTCCATCCAGAGGTATATCATCCATGAAAATTCATTAGCAATACCAGCTAAATGCTAAAGGATATTACTGCTGAGGCCCACAACTGTTACTCAGAAAAATTCAAGTCTTATTGTGGAAGACTATTTAATACGAAAAGGCTGAAGTCATCTGGCAAAACAGCTTTATCTGGCGTGTTAATTTTCTCATATCTTGAAAACCTGTTTCATTTTCACAAAAGGATGCCCAGAAGTGGCCCAACAGGTTTTCTTCACACTTTCAGACTACAGAGAGTTTATCTTGAGGAAACTGGATACTTTTCACTCCAGGATGTGAATATTCACTTCACAGTTCAGTCCTGGTATCAGTGTCATGGAAATAACACCCTTGGTCTCAGATGCAAGTCTCCCTGCTTTGGGCCACAATTGCACACTGTTGTCAGTCACTTCATGGCCATATCTGTTGACATTCATTACAAATACTTCTCCCTCCACTGTACTATGTGTAATTACCCTATGGTTCCTAAGGAACTAAAGGTCTAGAGTTGCTCCCCTCGTATGCCATCTGATAGCTACAATATTCCTTTGTAATAGGAGAGGACATTGGAAAAGTTGTAAAGGAAGCACAGGTGATAAAGATCAGCTTATTATTATGTATTATTCTATGAAGCTCTCAGGCCTGTAGACACTGGACATAGAAATCCAAGAAAATTGGATCCCTGCTACAAACAGTTCAGAGTCCTAAACCAGTGCAAACATATAGGAGAAATATCAACAACTGTAACACTCAAAGTTATGTCAATAACCACCTGGAGATGATCTTCATGGATGAGCGTGGAGCAAAACAATACAGGAGGGAGAAGGTCATGAGGCATTTAATTACCTCAGGAACAAGTTTGTGAAGGTCTTTTCAATGATGCCTTCTCATTCCAGGTGTTCAGTGAAGGCATGCTCATACTTTGTAGGCAATTACTAAATAAACTCGAGTAGGAAGTCACAGAAGCATCTTCTGGAGGGGAAGAGTGGCTTTCTGTAACAGGAAAAGTACTAGAGGACATGGCAAGTGCAGAGTACTTTCAAGCAAAATAAAAAGCATGAGTTGGTATTTCCCCTGGGATTCTTCACAGAACAGTCAAGGCTTACCAGACTATCCAAAACACTGCATTTCTGTTTGTTTTTCCAAATAAAGAAGAGTGTTTCTGTTGAGTTTGTCCAGATTTTGAGAATCAGGCAATATGAATCACAGTTCTGGGGAAACCTAAAGATAGTGATTGCACAATGCTAGTCAAGAAATATAAAAACTACTGCAGACACAGACGGAGTCTGAAAACACAGCAGAAGCCTCTGAAAATGGGATATTTTTTCTGCCAGAACAATTATAGTGTAATCAAAGTTTCATTATAAATGAAACTGCAATTCCCACATTGCACATATGAAACAATTAGTGACTTTAATTTGCCTTGCTAGAAATAGAGGTTTACTATAGCTGAGTTTACTGTGAAATAGAGTCAAGCAATTCTGTTGTAACATTACCCGAATGTTTTCAAATGGCCCATACATAAATATTTTCTGATACAAGCCTCTTCTGTCTTCAAACCACCAAAAGCATAGTCTTTTGGACAGGCAACTTATCCCCCTTTCTCCCTGAGAATATGTCACATATTTGTTTGGACCCCACCACTGCTTAGCCCAGGTGAGACCTGGCAGACCTTGTTGGCAGACCTGGAGCTGTAGTGCAAAAATCAGCCAGCGTTGCCACTCAGTTTGCCCTTTTGCAGGGATGGATGATGATTTGGCTTATCAGAATGCATGTGTCAGTGTTACGCTGCCTTGGAGAAATCCCACTTACAAACACTCCTACACAGACAGCTCATACCTTGCATCTGCAATGGGAAATGGTGGAGCTACAAGTTTGGGAGAGAAACAATGGAGACTGGGTGGATCTTGGCCCTGTCTCCCCTACTTGACAGCCACTGTAACTGAACCACATGTGGGTTGTTGAAATTTTTAGATTTTATGAGCAAGCATTAATAAGTTTTTCTCCTTATCCCCCTCCCCAGACATTTGAAGGAGTGAATGAGCAACTGTGACTCATCTGATACTTCTGAGAGATCAAGTTTCTTCAGAATATTTCTAAGTTGATGTGGGTCGTATCAGAATCTTCTCCTCATCCCTGTGCCAGAGAGTCATAAGCCAGTCCATTTTAGATGGATTACATACTGTTGGCTACAAGATGTTGATTTTTGTACTGCTGTGGTTTTGTTCTGATTCTATATGACAAGGCACAGTGAAACAAAGGAATTTTTGGTCCCTAATTAAATGTAGTTATTTGGTTACTTGACCAGACTAACTGGAAAACTTTCATTCTACTGAATTGCTTTTTTTAAATAAACAGAGGGAAATTGCTATGGTATAGGGAGTGTGAAGGCACTGACCTTCAATATGTGGTGAAGAGGAATCAAGAAGGGGATGTCTAGAGGTACACCCCCAAGGGCCAGCTGGCTAGGGAGAGGGAGCAAAAGCTGAGGGTGGCAATCACTGGGTTTCATTAGGGCAATCCTGTATAGTTCATGCCTAATGGCTCTGTGGTATGTATAAGTGAAAAAGGCAACAGAGATAACACCCTGGGAAGTGAGCAGATAATAATATTAGCTGATCTGCAGACAAAAAAATCCCCCTAAAAGTGAAGGACGATGAGACCTTACACCTAACTACTGTGACAACAAGTAGATTTCTTTTTGCCTAAGGGGTTGGTTGCTGTAATTCATTTCTCCACCTGCTAGTCAGAGTGAGCAGATTTCCACAGCATGAGAACTCAAGCATGCATGCTGAGCCTGCTGAGGAAAATGAACAGTATCTCCACCTTGACAGCACTGGCAAATGTCCTAGAGAAGTGTGTGCCCTAGATGTGAGGTTTTCTTTCTTTTTCAAACAAAATGCACATATTTGAATTAACCTGCAGTAGAAAACTTAGACTATCAAACCCTTACTAAATGGCAATGTCCTCCACAAAGCATGCTTATTTTCAATGTTGTCTAAAACCAGTAAAGATTCCATGTTTGAGTTGTCAGTGATGGAGAATTGAGACCAAGTCTTCTGTGCGTAACTAGGTATTATTAACGATTTTCAGTCCTGGATTTCAGTCCAGGACATCCATGCTCAAAAGATCACGGATTTGTTTAAATCTGTCCCAGCTTGGACCTTTACCAATTTCTGTCTGCTCAAGAGCTGTATGGTTCATAAATCCCCATCCCCACAAATGTTATAACACAACCCTATCCTGGTGGATAGCAAGGAAAGTAAGTGTAAGTGAAATATAGTCATGGTAAGACCTTTATTTCAGTTTTAATGCTTTTTTTATTTGCCACTTGCAAAGGTGTTTTGTAGGGGTTTTACTTCCCTGCAGGCTCCCTTCTACATGCCACGTTCTATCTGTTGGCTGGGATTAATACCCAGCAGCAGCTTGCAGGCAGCTGGGAAAATCCCACTGATGCTGGGCTGTGGCACAGAAGTGCTGTGCCAGGACCAGCGCCAGCAGTGTCCTGGGTGCTGTGGGTGAAGCAGGGAGAGCAGGCACAGAGAGCTCATTCAGCCCAGCACTGACTCTGGAAGGCGCTGCTGTGAAGACACTGCTGGGGTTGAAGGGAGGTTTTCCTTTGTGAATGGATTCAAGGAATGAAGAAAGCAGCCAGGGAAAATTATTGACTCAATAAGGTTTCCATAAAGTTCAGTTTTTTCCCTAATGTTTTTTGGCTCCCAATCTCTGAAAACCTTACAGATCAATCAAGATACAGTTAGGAAATCTAATTAAGTGTCTACAGTAATAATGATGACCTTCCTTTATCCTGCCTTTTTTTTCCTAGATCAGGCTTCTGTGGCAAAAACAAAGCATCTCTGTCTATTCCAGTGAAGTTTTTCTTGCTTCAGAACCAGATCTTCTCTTTCTCTTTTGTGAACGTCAGTTTTATTTCATTTCATGGTTTCGTGTATCATTTTATTTTCATCCCTCCTCTAAGTAATACTTGAGGAAATGAGATGCCTGAAATAATCAAACAGTGAAAGTCAAGTATGCAAAAATTAAAACCAGCTACCCACTTAGGCACTTTAGCTAAGCTGACTGATATTGGTCATGGAAATTTTCACAGTTTGAATTCTGCTCAGGTCAGCAGAAAGCAAAGTTCATTACTTTCTGGTGATTGTTTTGTGGCCTATAGGATAAAGATTGATGTTTTCTTCCTGTGGAATAGATTTTATATCCCCTTCTCTCTGTGGGCTAGAAATGGGAACTACATACAGCTGGACAGAAGGGGATTTCAGCTCACCTATGAAATATGGAAAAACTGCTTCCAGGCCTGGAAGGATTTCAGACTATCAGACCTTCAAATTGATTCTGATACTGTGTATGAATAGAAATTTTTGTAAGCCATTTTTAAGAAGTTTGAAGTGCTAGAGAGAAGCTAGATTTCCTTTTCTATTCAACCAGCACAGGCTATGAAAGGCTAGCATAATCAGCCAGGTCAGGAGAAGGAAAGACTGGAGTCTTCTGGCAGAGGCCAGTCCAGTGCCTCCAGATGTGCCATGTTTCTGGACAGCACTGTACAGAAGGATCTTCATCCTCTTTCTCTTACAACTGAAGAAATTCCCCTACCTGCTTTCTTCTGCCTTTCTACAATACTGTCGGTCTCATGCTACTTCAGGAAAGTACCATAACTTCCCTAGGATCCTAACCTGGTTTACTTTTTCCCTAAATAAAATTAGTGTTAGTTTTGAGCAAGCTTACAAAGTGCTAAAACACTTTTCTTTCTTCCCAACAGCTTATTAATGTTAGTTTTTTATTGCTAGGCATTATATTGCCAGGTTTAACTTCTGGTGTGTGAATGTGGTTACTGTTTTGGGGCTTGTTACCGTGACACTCACTGCCCCATTCCTCGCAGTGGCTGTGAGAACATGGAGCAAACACAGATGAAGAACTGCGGGAAAATCTGTCTGACAAGCTGCACCATGCAATCCATGTGGTCTTGAGTTGCATATGGTCAGGGGCAGGATTGGTACAAGTGGAAACTGGGGAACAAGTGATGCTTCTGAGCAATACAACATGAAGAACACATGAGAGCTGGCCTAAGGGTAGTGTCCACACAACAGGATTTCAAGGTAGATGCTGACAAGGCCAACAGCTAGAGGAGCAACCACAGAAGTGTCAAGAACTGCTTCAAGGCAGAGCTGAGATGAAAGCCATATGGACACTCAACTAGTCTTATTTTTGGAAATAACATAAGGACTGCAAAATGTTCAAATGCCCATTCTTTTCAATTATCATTCTCACTTTCTGAGCTGTTCCTGGGGTACTCTGGTGAATGAACTGTGCCCTTCTTCATCATTGGATACAAGGGCTGTGATACCAAAAGCTGTGACTTCACACTGAACGTTCTTCTTAGTCAGTGGAAGATTTAGTCTGTTAAGGCTGTAGCTAATTAAACTCGTCAATGTAATCTACTTGTTCCCTGATAGACCCTGAACTGATTTACCACCTGTTATCTGTTACATTACATTTGCAAGCATTTAGAAGCAAAGCAAATTATTGGTATGCTGTGTTCATAAGAGGCATGACAAAATGAGAATTCTTGTCCATGCTTAGTGCCCTCTGCATACAATGTCAGTCTAAGTTTACATTACCTCTTCGAGAAGATCTTCAACTAAAAAACCTCCATGGTCTCCTATGAGGCTGCCTCACAGGGTTCAAATGCTACTGTGTGTTATGCAGCTCTCCAAAATTTTGTAGTTAGATTATATGTGTTTCTTTTTCCTGACTGCCCTAATAAAAGAAACCTTATTTTATCATCGGGTGAGTAAATGACAATTTAATGGAAACTGCTAAAGGCTGTTAAAGCATGAAGTACCTGTAGGACTTGTTTAAAGTGTTTGGTATATCTGGCAGGTCACCAAGCTGATGAAAGCCCTTGATGTTTTGTGACAATCACAATAAAGCACAGCTGAGGGGGTTGGCTTGGCTCAAGTTCTTATTTTCCTACTCAATTTTTATGCCTTTTGATTGAAGTTAAATGCAACGAACATGGAGTTTTATGCTTATTTCAGGTTTAATTGTGAAGCCATGCTTTTGGCATCATAATAAACACATTTTCTTAGAAAAAGATCTCTGGCTTTAAATCTTTGTCTACTGGTGTAAAAACAAATATGTGGTGTTCCCCTTGTGCTCCCTTTTTAGATTTTTGATCTTGTGTGTTAGATAGAAGTTCTGCAGGCAGAGTCTCTCTTTGATATCTGTAGTAAAAAAAAAAAAAAAAAAAGTTTGCAATTAAAATTCTTTGAGGCCTCAGAGCCAAAAGGATTTTGACTGAGAAGATTCTTACAAAAATAGAATATAAGGATAACCTGGAGAGTCCAAGAAGGGCTCTATGTGATTCATGGATAGTGTTCTGGATCATTCCCCTTGTAGCAATGCACCTGCCTCAAAAAAACAACTCATACAGTACTTTAAATCTATCAGGCTACTTTAAAAGCAGTTGGAGTTTTTTCTCTCTAATAGAAATATGCTTAGCTTAAGTGCATAGTTTGTTCAGTTGAAAACAGGCAAACACCCAAACAAAATAAACAGGAAAAAAAGGTCCAGTGGTCAAGGGCCTGGCACCAGGAGCCATGAGACATATTCACAGGGGTAGTCACCACCCCCAGCAGCACACAGGATGCTGGGTTTAGAAGACTGGAAGGAGAATGGTGTTTCAGTCAGCAGTCAGGAAATCCTATGGAGGAGAGACAACACAAATGCTTTAGTGAAAGTGAAGACAGTGCCCGCAGGAGAAATATCTGAGGCTGAGAGACAGATCAAAGCTGTGGCTGAATAGATCAAAGATCTCAAAAATAAATGTACGTGCACAGCAAGCTGCCTGGTTTGTCTGAGTGAAAGTCATTCTTCTGACAATAGCTTTCTTGCATTTCAGATTAGCCACCAAAGCACGTGGTACTCAGAATAGAGTACTGAGAGATGCCATCAGTAAAAATTGGGCACTTCCCATTATCTGCATCTCTATTTATAAGCACCAGAATATAGCTCTGACAGCTCTAAAGCACAGCAGAGGATTAATGAGAGCTCAGTGAGACTGAGGGACAGGCTGCAAGGTGGAGGAGGGTGGTGCTCACTTCAGGCAAGTCTGGCTGAGGCCTGTTGAGAGTACCATATTTTCTGAAAATCCCCTCAACATCCCTCTAGCACTCAGAATCGCTGCTCAGGTTTCAGAGGCTGGACTGAATTGCTCCTTGGTGAAATCAATTAGCCCCAGACAGAGGAGCAGAGTAGAAAATTCCCTCTGTCCTTGCTCCAGTGACAATTAGTTAAATAAAGCGAAACTATTCTGATGAGATATTGGCTTTTCAGCCCATTGCTTCAGACAGTCCTGTAAGAACACCCAAACTCAAAATTATGTCTTTTGTGCTGCTTGGACCTTGAACTGTATCTTCCCAAGAAGTGTTCTCATTTCTGACCTGGGATGGGGCTGTACTTTCCCCTCATAGTTGTAACCAGAATTTTCATGCTGAGCCCAAGAAATATTTATTAGAGTATTATTGTGACCACTGTGACTACTACAATTAAAGACAAAGGAGAAAGACAGGAAAAGGACAGAGAAAGACAGAAAAAGGAGGGGAAAGGATGAGAAAGGTAAAGACAAAGTGAAAAAAATGGGGAAATAGGAATGAGGAAAGGAGGTTTTGAATGAATGCTATGGCATTATGTCCTTAAGAAATTCTAAGTCTAAGATGAGTGCAGCCAAATTGTTTACAGTTATTGAGAACTAAAGGTGCAAAGTGGGAAAATACATGTTGCTGGCTTATAAAAAGGTTGTAGCCTACAAGCCGCTCAACATGGGGTCTCAGCAAGTTGCACAGGTCAGAAGCCTGGTGGGATTCTCTGGGGAACAGCCATAGTAGCAGATGTAAGTTCGTAATTTCACTTCTACGTGCTATGAGGACAGACTTGCACTGGGATAGCTTATACAGCATAGGTGCTCTTATTTTTAAAGGATCTTCAAAAAAGGGGCATAAAAGAGACACAGAAGAGTGACAGAATATCTTCAAAGACTAGTGAAAATGGCTTCCACTGAAAAGTGTGAAATGCTCAGCCTATTTACCTGAGCACAGAGATGCTTAAGAAGTAACCTGATTTACATTAGAACAGTATCCTCAAACATATTGTATATTAAAGGGCTGACCAATCTCATAGAGAAAGGCTTGACAAGAAGCTACACTTAGAACCAGAAGCCAGATTAATATTAGAAATAAGGTCCTTTCTTGAAACTGAGGTATATTAATCTGGAACATAAGCTGATAGGAATTAATGCAAAACTTTATTTTATGAATGGATGGGAAATACAGCTTAATTAAAAGATACTTTATAGTTTAGTGAAACACATTATTGGATTCACTGGACTTGGTGAAATTTAACTCAATTGAATTTAATAAAAAGGAAGGTAGAAAAGGTGTCCTTTCAAGATCCTTTCAGTCCTATTTTTCTATAATGAAATAACCCTTCTGGTTTTAAGCGCTATATATCTATGTTTCTACAGAAATATCTGAACAAATCTGTCTGTGTCTGCTTGCTTCACATTTTTCTGCATCACATGTAATAAATGTACTTTATTAGGAACTGTGGGTTTTCTTTAAGCTCATTGAACTCTCTACAGTATATCCTGTCACACAGCCCAGTGTTGCATTGATCATCAGATGGGCTTTTTTCCAAAGTACCACTGTTTAAATAAGAACAACGTAAGAAAAATATTTTTTTTAATTGACCTGTGTCTCTTTTCTTTTTACTCAAAGACTGTTCACATATAAAATGACAGCTACCCCTGTCATTCTCCCAAGGGAAAGATATTGCCTTTCAGCACTTCTTTCCCTGAGCCTTCCTACAATCCTTTGTATGGTTATTTGTGTTCAGCTGCTCTGCCTATGCATCTCTCCCTCTCTCTCTCTCTCTCTCCTTTCCCCCCCTTCCCCTCCCTCCCTCCCTCCCTCTCCCTTTCCCTCTCCCTCTCCCTCTCTCTCTCTCTCTGTGTCTCTGCTGTTGCTGAACTGCAGCTCCCACTGAAATCTGCACAATCAAAACCAGTTCTCATCTCAAACAGCCGTGAATCACACCACCTGAAGAAGAAGAATAGCAAATTGAGCACGGTATCCTCTATGCTTATAGAGCGTGTGGTACCAGTAGCACTTATAGGATGGATGGACCTGGGTTTATGTGAGACCCACTTAGCCTGAGATCTGCTCCCTGTGAACTGAAAGCTGTCACAGGATTTTACAGGAGTGTACGCATTTCAGAGATGTTTTTAAGAAGCTAATAGCAAGCTGCATCTGAAAGCTGGAAAAGGCTGCTGCTGCTGCTGCTGCAGTAGCTGGTGCAGCAGGATGAATGTGTAAAGGACAGCTGCCTGAGCTGTGCCGTGAGCCTCCCGTCCTGCTCTGTCTTCATTAACTGAAAAGATACAGAAGAAAACAGATGCACTAAGCAAGTGCCACGCTGGCACACTGGATCTATCACCGTGTACCCTTCACTGTGGAAAATGGTCAACAAAGACATGAACGGATTTCCAGTCAAGAAGTGCTCAGCCTTTCAGTTTTTTAAAAAGAGGGTAAGATTTTCCTTTAATTCTTTTATTTTTTCTTTTCTTTTTTTTTAAATTTTATTTTATTTTAGCTTTTATTATTGATGCATCTGTTACTTTGCTAGAGCAGAGAAAAAGTCATGAAAGAAGGACGGTGTTTTAATACTGGTCTCCTACTGTAATGAGTCTGTGGCATGGGCAGTTCTACTGAACACCAAGGGCAATAGCAGTGTAGGTGAAGAGGAGCTGGGCAGGGGGGACGAGGAAGGGGGACCAAAAGGCATTACGTCAGCACTCTCTGCTGTGGAATGTGTATCTCTATCACAGCTGACCACAGGGCTTGACGCAATACAGCCAGCTATTCAGACTGGGATAATGCCCTCCAAAGCAGAGTGCAGAGATGTTGCAGCTTGTTTCTGACTCCCTCCTCCACATCCACCTAGGGTTATGACTCCCTTTACACCTTTCATTCAGTTTCCTGAAGTGTGGTATTATCCACCTCCATTCATCATCTCACAAAGTAGGAAAAAAAAAAAGATAACAAAGAGGCATTTGTGAGCTCAGCAAAATACTTCATAGCTTGTAATTTGCCTGTAATCACAATTAATGCAGGAGAAAAGAGTAAGACTGAGGTACACCTGGATTTGGTTTTCTTTTCTATTCTTTAACTTATATATATCAGGATTTGGAAAATATCAGCTATGTATTTTGTTTGATGATTTTCTCAAGGAAGTGCAAGTGTAACTCTATCTCATCACTTTATTAAGTTTTTTCTGTTTCTTTGACTCTTTTATAATGACAATACTGCACACTTTTTATTTAACTTGAGCAATAAAGTCATTTCCATGTGGCAGCAGGACAGGTATTCTGAGTAAGTCTGGGTAGACCCAGACAGGAGAAGCAAAGCATCAGAAAGAGATTGTTAGCAGGGACCACACTATGAAAAGGATTTCCTGAGTGATTAAAACGACAACCCTCTCTTTAAACGGACTGGAGTAGGAGCAGATAAGCTGCTCCATTCACTCATTAGTTCATTCATTCATTCATCCCCATTCATTCTCTCTCTCCATTATGCCAAGAGTATGGTCAGTCCATTTAACCCTTCAGGCAAAGAAAATGGAACTTTATACCAGTAACTAATTTGTAAGATGGAGTGAAAATCTTCTGGGCACCAAGACACAACTTTTGAGGGCAGATGTGGAAAATATTAGCAGGGCCACTCACAGGGAAAAAGTGCAGTGTTAGCCAACATTTGTTGTTTCCAAGGTGGTTTGTAGAAGCCTCAGACAGATAACCCAAACAGCATGGAAATTCAGCACATAAAAATGGTCTTCATCCCAAGTTGATTCTCATTTAAATACATTGCTATTGACACATGTATGCCTGATACTCAGCTCACCAGAAAGGTTTATCTGTTTTTTTCAAACTTGCTTGAAGGTTTTAATATAATTGTATTCCTTAAGAGGAAAGTAACTGCCTTGCAATTCCTGTATAAGATTAATTATTGGCCATTGTCTCCTATTTTTGTTTATAATCAATGACAAGTTACCACTAGAAACCTCTACCTAATTTTTTTCTAGAAGAAGGGAAAATTGGGATTTTTTTGGTTTTTTTTTTTCAGAGCTACACTGATAATCAGTGAATTTTCAATAGAAAGAGACTGTCAATTGTAGTCATTTTTGAAGAAACTGGCATACTGATAGAGTCCTGGACACTGGATAAGGACAAACAGCTGTCTTTAGTTTATGAAGATTTTCATTTTAACAGATGTTGCCTTCTTCCTATTGTGATGAAGATGGATGAAACCAGTAAAACCAATTTAGAGATACAAAAAAGGGAATTCTCTCCCTATACATTTCTGTCAATAGATATATTGGATCATTGATGTTTCCCTTAATGCTCTTAACTTCCTCCAGAAAATCCTCATTGTCCGATGTCAGAGGTTGAAATGCATAAACAAAAAAAGCTACTTGTTCATAGTGTACTGCTGGCACCCAGCAATATACCTTGTGTTTGTTGGACTGGTGGGTGACATGCTGCATGCTAACTACTGGGAGAACAGGGAGAGATGGTTACAGAGTTGATTTGGCTTCCTGACAGTGATCTGGACTTTCTGGCTGAACAACCACCAGAATCCTGTGTGTACAGAAGCATACTTCCTAGGTTTCTTGGTCTGAGTGTTGTGTGTGGCAGAGTTGTTTGACAGCAGTGCTCCATAACCAGCAACCCACTGGATGCATCCTACATCGAGAGTGAGAGGCAGGACTTGCACTGCAGAGCCTGGCAGTCCTGGCTGCAGGGTGAGGTACTGCTATCCCTCTTTGCTGACAGATGACTGAAACCCAGAGAAGGAGATTTGCTATCTGGGTGCTGCGTAGGCTTCTCCCAGAATGCTGGCAAGGTCTATGATGAAACGAGGGACAGCTCCGATCTCTCCAGTTTAAAGTCACTGTGTCTGTCTCCTCAAAATCTCACATTTCTTGTAGAGGTGCTTTCCAAGTCTAATGTTAGAAAATCCAAATCAATGTAGATCAAAACACCCCAATTTTCAGGAAATGCAACTATGTTTTCAACTCTGTTAGATTTTTTTTTTTTTTTTTTGGAAGAAAGTGCCAGATGTAACTTTATTGTTTTCATTTTCCATTGACCCTTATGTTTTCATTAAATTGCAATCCTCTTTGTTGCTGTGTTCAAGAGTGCAGAAAGGACTGGCAGAGCTCTGTGGATTTAGACTAGGCTGAAAGTGCATTCAAACATTGACTTGAATTTGAGGACCAGATTTTTTTTAAGCCTGGCTTATTCTCTGATGACAAAGTACTGACCCTCTGGGATGTTGCCTGCTGTGTCAGATGATTCTGGGTATGGGCTAATCATGTCCAGAGGTCAGAGAACAGGAAGGAAAGGCTGAAATTAAAAGGCAGCACACGTAATTAAAATAAAAGGGGAAATAGAAACTATTTGTTTTGTAGAATAGCCTGTAGCACTCAGTTCTGGCAGGGTTGGAACAACAAAATAGGGACTTCATCCACCTAAAATGGGTGCAGCTTAGAAGAAAACCAAAGGATTTACAATGCCTGTCTTTTGTCTGTTGCAAGAGGTGTAACAATCATGCCTAGGATCAGAAGTTTTAATAGTTAAATATTGGGTTTTAATTAAAGATGGCACAAATCTAAAAAGAGGAGGGGAGAGAAGAAGATGTGTCATATATAGGTACAAACGGGAAATCTCAAGTTAATCTAATGAAAATACATTATAAACACCACTGTTCAAATAATATTGGGTCATTGCACGAAAGGATTACCTTCTGACAGGGATGGAAGGTTAAAAGGCTTTGTCATTTGTTGGCACATACTTACCTTCATTTTTACTACCATCCTTTTCCCTGTCCACTGACATTGCATACAAGATACCAATATAAATAGCCCATTAACTTGCTTTTGCTATAAATGGCTGGAAAATCCCTCTTTTTCATATATTAGCAGTATTTTGACTTTCCCAAAGTTCAATAAAAAGGGTTTATTACTTGGCAGAAGTCACATCGCTCCATTGTGAGGGGCTCACAGGTCTCATCCTTCAGAGCTGTGCAGGATTATCCACAGAGTAGGACCCCACCAATTCAAAAAATCACTGAATGCGGTAAACCTGCAAATATGCCGGTCCTGTTCAGCCAATGGTGTATCCCAGGGCAGAGGCGCCTTTCATTTCCACCGACTGCCATCCCTGATGGATGTTTTTCGGCCAGTGGGGGTTCATGGTATTTGCACTGCCCCTTCTGTTGCATTGGCCTATCCTATAAAAGCTTTTGGATAATATTTTACAATATATAAGGTCTTTCTTATTGATATAACATGCCATCTCATATGACACAACACAAACCGACGTGTTTAAGGCAGGATGAATGATGATGAAGCACCCCTGCCACTTAAACACTGTATGTGTGATATGGTAACCTCAGTGAATATGGAAATTCATTATCCTCTTAGGTCTGGACCAAGACCACATACAAATTTATTCAGAATGTGAAGAAGATAAATGACTGATAAATGGGAAAAGAAATAGCTGTCTTCCATGAAAGAGAAAAAAAAAAAGAAACAGGGCATGTCTTAGAGAGGAAGTTTATTGCAGGGATTAAGGATTTGCTAGTCTGAAACCTGATAAGGGGAAGAATATCCATAATCCTTTTTCACTGAGAAAATTTACATTAATTAGCAATTTAGGTCAAGCTAAAATGAACATGCAAGAAGGAAGAGAAAATAGAAACCTTTGTTTCTATGCAGTATTTTCAAATATGTGGTTTGAGGAAGCCATGCCCTTCTCCTTTCTAGCTCGATGCTTTATAGCACTACATGCCAGCAGCTTTCTCCGTACACAAGTTGAAGAGACTAACTCATAAACATTATCATGCATGAAGACGACAGCTCAGGCTGCATTAGAGCTCAAGGCAATACATGGCTGAGGGGACTGCAAAATTACCTGAATACCATTTTTAGGACTACAGTAATTTAGTGATGCAGAAAGCCCTTGAATTCAGTACTTTCAGATGACTTCCTACAGATTATACTCCCTCAGGTAGATAGTGCTGACGGTGGGGGCTGCTCTCTGCTCTCCACTTTTACAGGTCTAGAAATTCATTTCAGGCCTGGAGTTACCTTTTATTTAGGGTAATTGGGAGCTTACCTAGAAGAAAATAAGTGAGAGATAAAGCTGACTGTATCTTAGGAAAATCCCAGCTTTATATGGGGTGAATGATTATACTGCTGCTTTTTTTAGCTGCTTGGGCCAATGTCACAAAAGCACATAAATTTTAAAGCTGATTTCCAGAGACAAGGATCCTGGCTGACTACAAGCAAGGCAGAGACTTGCTTCAGCAGAGACTTTTTTTCCCGTCCCACTTGTTCTGTGTAGAGAGGTGCTGAGCATCCATGGCTCTTCTTAGCATCAGCCAAAGCTGTAGGCACTCGGCCTTGCCCAGCACAGACCCAAATGCCTTTATCAGCCCATAACTTGAGTGTTGCAGATCACAATTGCCATGTTAAGGTAACTAATATGAAGGTGGCCTTATATCTCTACCAGATTTCAAACATACTACAGACACTCATTGAGCTGACCAATAATTTTCTCATCCTCTGTCTAACAATCATTTTCTGAAAAAGCCAATAATTAAACACATTGGATGAAATATGAGAACTGGTAAGAAACTGTGTAAGGCTCTAGTACTGGTTTTCCATTAAAAATTTTGTTTTCTTCTGTCTTCCCATTAAACCAAGTTGTACTTTGGGCTGGGATCACTGCTAGTATTTTGGTTTTCAGACTAGCACACAGGAAAAGGTTTATGAGACAAAACTGGCAACATCTAGACAAGAAAGTATGTGTGAGTCTCTTGTTCAAAACTGAAATATGAAAGTGTTGTTAAAACTGAAGTATAAAAGCTTGGAATAAAATTAATAAAAAGGAAAAGAAACAGGAAAGGATAGAGGAATGACAGCAAAATGAGAAAAGGCAAGAAAGAAAAATATTAAGGGAGAGGAAAATCTTCTTATTTCTTATTCTTTTCTCCCTTCTCTAGTCTCTTCCTTTCTCTTTCATAAAAAAATGTAAGATTAGAGAGGACATCCATACTTTTGCTTGATCTCCTTTCCTAAACACATCTCATAATTCCTACCACAAAATTTTCAAGCTGATATTTGAAATTGCCCAATTCTCTTACAGTTTTGGAAAAATCACCCTGCTTGAAAATTTAGAAATCCTCCTCTCATTTCCAGCCTAGTTTTACACATGTCCAATTTATTCCCATTTGCTCTTTTACTAACACAAATATATATATACAACTTATATAGCTATTGCCCTGCCCTCATATGTACAACCACTGGAGTATTTATAGAGAGCAGTCATTTCTCCTCTCATCTGTATTTGTCTAGGCTAAATAAGCCAAATTCTTTTAGACTCTTCCTTTAGGATAGACTTTCCATTGTCCAGTTACTCCAGCAGACGAAGGCACCTGTGATATTTGGTGCCCTAGAGATCTCTTTGGTTTACCAAAGCATCCATATATTCCACTTACAGAGTTCTTTCTGATGGAGTCCACTACACACTTACAACCTCCATCCCACTCCTCTCCCCCCAATCTCATCCTCTTTTTCTGAGCAGATCTTGGTGTCACTGGCAAATTTTCTGAGCACAAACCCATGTTCTGTAGCAAATCCAGCTTCAGTAGTAACGTTCTTCTTGTCAATACACCTTTAGCTTGTTCCTTTATCTCAAAATTATTTTTGTAAGAATACTCTTATTCTCCATTTGAAATAATTACCTCCCCTGTGTTATCACTGTGTTAATGAGTTACCAAAGACCATATGGATTAGATTATCCACATTTGCCTCATCAGAGGAAGACACCAGGCAAGTTTGGCATACTGGTAAATGCATGCTTCATGTTATTTCATTTTCTACTGAACTCCTTAAAATTTGCTCTTACTTCAGATGTGGTAAGTTTTGTTTATGTTTACATGGTATCATAGGACTTTTTCTTCTACATTGTATGTCAGGGTCCTCCCAGAACACTCAGAGCCCAGAATAAATCTAAAGATTTACTTTTTATCTCACCTTACTGTTTCTGAGAAATTGATTTCTTTATTTTTTCTATTTCAGATTCTGACTAGATTTTTCCAGTGAGCTGACACTCACAGCTCTTCTACAACTTTCAGGCCCTCATCATCCACCATCACTAAAATCAAATAGCAATGAGGGGAGGTTCCTTTGAAAGCCTGCTCTGGCTCATTCCTTTCAAGATCAGATTAGATATTGCTTGAGCCTGGAGAGTGCTTTGTTCTGCCTTCATTACATGCCTTCAGAGTTGAGCATGGCTTCTGTATGGGGAAGGGCCAGCTGTGATATCTCCAAGTCTTCTGCTAAGTGCATATTAACAATGTTTTAAATGCCACAGAGTCTGGAGTTAAATTCTTAGAGCAATCCTACGCCGGACACACTGTTGTCACTGCTATCATAACTCAGCTCAGCAGCCTCAGTATCATTTACCTTTAGTCTAAACATCCAAATTGTCTGAGAAACATTGTGATGCAAGAAAATGTCAGCAAGAACAGCCCAGAGGAGTTTGGACACCCTTAGCTGTGTGGTAAGAGGTGATGCAAACTGAGATACTGAGAAAGCAGACGGCTGTGTCTGCTGAAAAAGCAATGTGATTCCTCTGCCAAATGGGGAGATTGATAAATATGATCTGCAGGGACTGGAAGGAGTTTGGAGCAACTCTGTGTATATGTTACCCTATCTACTAATTAAAGACATGGCTTTGATGAGGGTTACAAGCTCAGGGGAGGTCAAGGGTTGTGTCCATAGAGAAAGGAATCAGAGAATTGAAAGCAAGGGGAAAGCTTACATCCTTGTAACAAATTGGCTGATGTAAAGAAGGAGAAAACAGAAGGATAGGAACCATCTCTGCAGAAAAATATGTAAAGGGAGATGCTAAAGTAGTGGAAAACCAAACAAGAGCTAAAACTACAAAACAATGTTGCAAAATCAAATCAATGACACAGAACAGGTTTTTTTCCTAAATAGCAAGTTATCAGAAAATAATTGTTAGTGGTTGTTATTTACAATAGTTGCTTTTATAGAAAGACAATTAAATATAGGGAATAAGAAAACAATAGCTCCAAAAGCAATAAATTTTACAGTTTATTGAAGACTCTGCACTGACACATTTCCAGATCAGCTCAAAAGCAATTAACCAAGACTCAAAATGTCCTTACCAGGTAGAATAAACTTACCCATTTCACAGATAAGTGCACAAGGAGAAAATAGGTAACTTAGTCAAATAGACAAATTCATGCACAAGACAAAAATTACGCTTTTTTTTATGACTCTTACTGTAACTTTACACCACTGAAATAAAAATTTACTTTTCTTGAAAGAGCAGCAGCATATATCTGCTAGGGTTTGCTGTGGCTGAAAGTTATGCAGGAGTTTTAAGCAGCTTAACAACACCAGCACAAGGATAATTACTTTTTTTCAAGCGGTCAGAAGCATTTGATGCAGTCTTGCTGATGTGGCAGTGGCATCAGAAGATGCTAGATACTATGTTAAGTTGACAAGTTATTATTTCCAGTCTACTCAGCTCATTAAAAAATTGCAGAAGAAAAAAGCATGACAAATGGAGATTCTGCCTGCCCTGCAAAGTCAAGAGTGCCAAGGGGCAAGTTTGTATTAAAAGTGTCTTCCAGCATGACCAAGCCTGTTCCCCTACTGTGGCGCATCAGGAAATGGCTGAAAAGGTGACAGCTTGAGACTGGAGCCCACTGTGCTCCATAACCCAGCACTTACTTCACTGTTTCTGTGTCTCCCATAAGCAACCCCCAATAACCAAATTTCTGCATAACATCCAGAGCACAGATAGTGACCTGAGCGTGAGTCTGAGGCTGCCTCTTTTTGCTGTAGGTATGGACAGGTTTGGTGTGCACCACCACCAGCAGCAAACCATTTAACGCCCCAACTCCAGTAAAGGAGGAGCTGTGTATACAGTCAGATGCTGCAGGTCAGCAGACAGGGGACCACTTTTTCAGATGCCAACAACCTATCTGCTTCTGCTTTTCAGGGCCACATATATTTGTACACTGTGCAAACCATGATGTGGGCATTCAGTTGTCTTCAGAAAAGATCCAGAGGCCTACACATGGTAAAAATCCCTCTCAGTTAGGCAGTACACATCAGGACTTCCCTGAAAACTCTCAACGTTTAAAAGAAGGAAGGGGAACCCTGCGTCCACTGCCCCACTGCCAGCTGGCTACAGATGTGATACGGGCATGGAACATGTCCCTGAGGTCCCCATTCTGGAAAGGCTCCACTCTCACCTACCCACAGCAGCAGACTTCCATCATCCCCGTGGGCTTGGACCTTTTCAGGAGGCATTTTTAAGGGCGTACCTTGCACTAACACTGGGTGTTAGAGGAGTACACGGGAAAACAAACTTCTCATTGCAACTCAGAATCCTGTGTAATATTTGACCCTGGAAATCTACCTTAACTATTCCAACAGGCATAATTTGGGCATATTTTCAGGGTGGAGAAAATGAGACTGACACCACCTCAGTAATTCAGGTTCAAATCTCAGTTGAGACTTCATGGGCACAAATAAGATAGTGAAAATCACTGTCTATTGTTACCATCAAAATTATTTTTATATAACTGATTGGGAAAGACTTGGGGGCTTTTGTAGTTACAGATGGGAAAGATATCTTTTAATTTGTGCTCTGTTTTTATTAGATATTTCTCTTACTTCAATCAGTTCCTATATATGCTTTTTACTAGGGCAGTTGAAAGTTTTCAAGTGTGTAGCAGAAATAAGTGAAAAAGGTTATTAAGCCATATGCCTGAACTGCAGGTCAACAATAAAAATTTAGATGTATTGAAAAAAATTTTACCCAAGAACAGGTCCATAAAATGGCTTGAAATTCTTTCCAAGCTAATTAATTAATAAATATTAGTGAAAAAATATATAGTCCTTTCAGTATCTTTTTTTTTTCTGAAAAGATCCCCGCATTTATCCAATGAAAGACTGTTAAGCTTTAACAACCTAATTGTAGGTAGGTTGGAATTAGAATTATAATTTATTTCTTGCTTTAAAAATAATGACATTTTGAAGCATATTGACATTTTTTGACACACTCTGTTTCATGCAAAACTTTGGATCCCACATTCCTTAGAAGTCAACTTAAAGGAGGGCTCCTTGCAAGGACAGCCATTGTAACATCAGCTTTGCTGGTTGGAGTGTTGGACTAAACCTCTATGCTGTGGGAACAAAGTCACTGTGGGAATCCTCTGCGTAAAACCTTTCTGACTGTTAGGCTGTGATGCAAAGAATAAGTATAAGAAAAGACATGTGAAGAGAAGACAATTAAAGTAATGGAGGAGGACAGCCTGTGATATACAAACCAAAGCAGTCTTTTTCTCAGTAGTGTGATCTTTTCCTCTTATGCCAACAGATTGGAGGTGTGATTAAAACCATGTCTGCTATGCCCACAAGTTTTGTGTTCAGTTTGCATCCTCGCTCCACGTTGTCGTTTCTCATGATCCATGGACACCCTGTCCATTCATACAAAGATATCACTGGCTTCAGACTGATTTCTTGTTCATCTCAGAAACCACTAGACAAAATTGATTAATAACCAAGACTTTTTATTTAGGACTACTAGTTAGGGATGTTCTTGAACGTTCAAAAAAAAAGATGAACATATATGGTGCTTAATGCTTAGCAGGTCTGTAGATGGGCATCCTGAAGATGCAGCTTTCATCCAGAGGTATATCTAACACCACCAACACCCTTGGGGAGATGGAGAGGCAGAAAGCAACTCAGTCATCAGGAGGGGATTTAGAGTCTCTGTTCATTATCCTGGCCCTGACACTTCTCTTTTAGCTCCTGCATTTCAGTTTGACAGTGTCTCCCCAATGCATAATATCAGAGGTTATGATGCACATGGAGGAGACAGGAGATCTATGTTTTTGATACGCAGATTGTGAGAAATGATTCTCCTTGTCAGAAGCATCCATTAGCACCCATTCCTTCCTAAGCCTGTGATGTCCATACATGCACCTTCCAGCAGATCCCCATGAGAGGAACAGGTCTCATTGCAGATTCAGAAGTCTCATTATTTTTGATGTCTCTTCTTTTGTGCTGCCTTTTTTTTTTTTTTTTTTTTTTTTTTCCACAGTGCTGAGAGAGCAAAGGTGACTGCTCTGGTATATCTTGCCTGGACTAAATAAATTATTTCCTTCTTTATTTAAGATTAATTAAGAAATGCTGAGGGGAAAAAAGGTCAGAGCTACTCTGACATTGTTCATTCCATTCCCCAATTATTCCATATATACTAAGCCTGAAAGAGCTGTAATTAGATATGAGACAAGCTGGTTGAGGTTCTCTTTCTGTGCAATTCCAAGCACACTGGCAGTTCTCCAGAAGTTTAAATATATAAATAAATCATCTTCTTTTCACCAAATTTCTTCTGTTCATCATACTTCTGTTTTTCTCTCCAAGGGCTAACCAACCTGGACCTTTCCCATTTAGTACTGTGTATTGAATAGGCCCATACAGAGATGAAAGGAGAGATTGTAGCTTCCCTTTTGAAAGCTGCTGGAGAGTCCAGCTTAGGAGTGTGCTTTATGAAGCTCTTGGAGTAACTTGTGTGAGCCTTGGAAAAAGCTGCTTCTGCACCCAAATACCTTTGCAGATCTGTGTGTTTGTGTGGGATCCAGACAACCACGCTGGGTTTCTCTGTGTAGGTATGCCACCTAAAAATTATTCCCCTTGCCCTAGCAGGTGAATCAAAATCAGGTGCGCCACATGCCCAGGCTCTCTGCACTGCCAGTGAGAGAAATGAGTCACAGGGATGGAAAGGAGATGAGGTTGGTGTATTTGCTGCTTTTCCAAATGTTGTCTTTAATAAAGAAGTTACTGGCCAGGTCCACACTGCTAGGCTGTTATCTGATTTCCCTTATTTCATGGTCACATTACTAGGACAACTATTCACTCCATTTAAAAACCTGTCTCAGGTATTTTGTCCTTTTACTTGCCTTCTTCAATTTCTGTTTGCTTTAAGCAAAATGATACCTCTTTCTCTATTTCACTTATTCTCTGACACAGTAATATATATTGGTGACTAGGAGCCCTGTAAAAGTATTTGCACACCAAACTGAAACCATGTAAGTTGTCCTACATGCAGGGTATTTTCAATATTTTCTATGATGGCATCATTATTGTTTAACCTGTTTGGCATTGAATCCTCAAAAATTGTTAGCAGTCTCAGAGGAAAAATGTGTTAGCTTCCAATGGCTTTAACCCAAAATTATTTCAGAATATTTATTTTTAATTTGAAAGAATTAAGCAAAAGAAAATCCACACATAACAAAGCATATGGAATAAGAGACTCAAAACAAGCTGTCGCAGTCACAGTCTTCCCCAAACCAACAACCTACACATGTGGGAGTCTCCAACCCACAAGCCGATAAGTCAGCATTGGTGACTTACAATTCAGCTTGTGTTTCTAAAACAAAGATTTTATTGCCATCATCTTGTAAATAAAGTGAAGACCACAAGGAATAAAAGTGCCAGGTAATATGTTTCTTGTGTGTGTGAGTGTGCCCCTGGAAAAATACCAAGCTAGGAAAGGAAATAATATAAATGGCCGAAAGAAAGCCTCCCTTGTTTTATACTTCTTGAGTGTGTCTGGTTTGCATCTGTTACTACATTTTTCACTTAAGAACACTTATTTCTTTAATACATATGTATGACTGGTTTTGACTGGCAGTTTAAAAATGTGGGTTTACTCTGATTAACTCTACTTTTTGTCTGTACTTAGCCCTGTTTAAGACCATATTTCTCAAGCTATTTTAAAGTATGAGGAAAACCAACACATGGAACAATTTATTGAAATGTCAGGCAGGTTTGACAGGTGCAGGAGAAATTGCTTGGTTTCACAAATTGAAACAGCTGCAGTTTTATAGGTGATGAAATTGCAATGGGATGGGGTTTCACATTTGTTAGTTCATCTTGTGTTTGTTGTTTTGTTTTTGAAGCATCAAGTCATTTCCCCCTCTCCAAGAGGACTCATAAGGCCTATTTCTCAAGTGGAGGAGGCATCTAATCACCACAGAGCAGGGGGAAGCTTAGTAAAATTCAAACAGATTTCAGAGTAGACTGGAATTTAACTATAAAATAATAGTTTTCTCATCACAGGACTACAAATAAATGTTGCTTGCAGCTTTTGGAGCAGGAAGCGATATAAACATTTGGTCCACCTCTCAGATAGCCTGAGCTAAGATTTCATTACTTATTTTTAAAGAACATCACACACAGAACATTTTGAATCATTAACCAACAAATGTTAACCTACTAAGGATCTCTTGTATCAAGGAGGTTTACTTTCACTCTGTGCAATTGCTAGAGGAAGATGTATTATTTTCAAATTATTCAGGACCATATGTTCTCCTACAATGATAGAGTATGTATCAAGTGGTCTGCTCTACATAAGTTCATTTTTATCCTCCTAGTGGGGAAAAAACAGATGAAAATCAGTGAATGATCTTTAAAAAATTGGTCACATTTGGCACTGAATTAATTTGTCAAAATACTTGCACTATAAATCCTCCTCCTAGATTAAATTCCTGCTGACTATGGTGGCTTAAGTTATAAATTATTGTATGGCTCAGAATAAAATAATCTTTTAGATTCTGCTGGAAATGTATTGGTGTCTTGCACACTGCATGTCAGCTGGGATGCTGGATTTAGAAATGGCTAATTTGAGTGATGGGGACTTTCTGTTTCTTCTCAAACAATATGCTTAGCAACTCAACAACAAAGACAAATTGGTCACTAGAAAAAGCTAGGAAGAGAAATGTTGGATATTTTCCTGGAAGATTTGTCTTTGAGCAAACAAATTGCATGGGGCTTTGAGCAACCTGGTCAACTGGAAGGTATCCCTGCCCATGGCAGAGAGTCGAGAACTGAAGGATCTTTAAGGTTCTTTCCGACCCAAACCCATTCTATGATTCTATTCTGCATATCTGCTTTGCCTCAGGAACAGAAGAGCAAAGGCATTTGACTTGTCTGTGTTACCCAGTCTGTTAGATGACAGGACCACTCCAGACAACTTAAGTGGGGCTTCTGGTCCCACTTAAGTGGGACCAAGGCTGTGCCAGCCTTCCCCATGGTACCGCCATGCCACACTACAGGTGGGCCTGCATGGACTGCTGAAATCCCTGAAGCCAAGTCCCAGCCCAGCCTTGCCTTGCAAAGGAGCTGATCTGTGAAAAACCCGTCTTCTCTCACTTTGACTCCCTCTGGGTATCTTGCAGCTGTCTGAGGTATGTGGTCTGTCTCACAGATCTGTGAATGGTTTGGCATGACTCTCCAGCAGGGTCAGAAGGACCAGACACTAAATCAGCTCATCTAGTGGTCCTGATTGTCTCAAAGATTGATGAAAAGTTAGGATGCTGTGCAGTGTTACATAACAAATTAGAAGGGTCACCTTCTGCCAAATCAAAAGGAAATTAGTGAAGTGCAGTATCAGGCTCAAATTAGAAATAGGAAAGTTATTAATTTCAGGCCAGACAAAGTGTGGTTCCCTGCTCTGGCAGTATGAAGCTTTTGAATAGCTAAGGATGACTACTGAATGGGACTTGGTGCTGTAACCAGTCATCCATAGTGTTCTGCCACTGCAGTCATTATTCTTAAACTGCAGTTAAACTTTATAATGCTGGGCTATTTAAGACTACTGACAGACGAAAAATAATTGTTGCATCGGGAAACTGAGATGGACAAAAAGTACACTGAGGTATCTTTGGTTTGCCTGGATTTTTTTTCATTCACTTACCTTTGCTGCCCATTCACATCCAAACATGCATTCCCTGACTCCTGTGCCTGGATCAGATGCTCACAGTAGCCTGCAGATTGATTTGAGGCTTTGACTAATAGATGTGGGATGTGGTGTTTATCAGAGCAGGAGGTAAAATAAACATTGCCTAGGTTAACTGACAATTGGCTTTGCTCACATAAAACAGAGAATAGAGAAGAGAAGGTACCAGTGAACAGCCTCGGACTGTTTGGATAGGATTTGGGGTTGCATTGTTCATGTTGTTTTCATTTGATCTAGATGAAAAGCACTTTTAACTTGGGAGCCTGGAAAGATTAGGCTTGTGCATACACAATAAACCCCATTTTGTTTTGTTTTCCTCTTTGACATAATACGCAGAGGGTGTTTATACACCAGAACAGACAATGAATCCATTGTCTCATCTCGTGTAGTAACAAGTGCCATCAGTGTTTGCAATTGATCTAAGAGCTCTTACCTGATTCCAACACATCAGTTATTTATTTATTCACAGAGAAAAGAATCCCATGACACTAACAATTGTTATCAAGGACAACATGGGAGGAAGGAAGAAAGGAAAACCTTCAGTGGTGTCTATTCAGTTGTTTGGATTTTTTTGGTGCCACCTTTCAAACAAATCAGTATGAGGGTACAGCAAAGGTTAATTTAGCTATCAATGTGAGGTATGGGCTTTACAGATTTTCTTCTGCACCACTGGAACTGGCAAGAGCTTTTCCATTTACTGGAACAGGAAAATCAGTCAGGTAGTTTTCTCTGTGCTCATTAACACTTGGTATTTGCATTACTGGTGTGCCTAAATTTTCTGCTGCTTTTCATGCCTTGACTTACATTATTTACAACTTGTTCAGCAGGAATATTTAAACCCATATTTAGAGGATTCCAAATTCCTCAAGTAATTTTGGTACCATCATCTTTTGGGACTGGTGCCTGAATGCAGTCATATGTTGACATATTCTTTTAAGAGTCTTGCCTTTGCTGACTTTCTGCTGTGGCCTGTAGACAAGTCATTCGCACTTAAGATCATTAAAATCTGCCTTATTTGCTTGATGTGTTAACATTGCAAGTGATGACAACAACAAATACAGAAACATTTGCGATGCTTTGCCTTAGATAAATTTGATTTCTGCCAGATGCTGTATATTCCCATCTTGCAATACCCAAGTGTGCTGGGGCTCCTCTGAAGAACATTGTAATACCCTGCACTTCTCCACCCTGAGCCGTGGCAGATTTGTCCTTCCCCAGATCTCCCTCACTTGCAGGTAACCTTTCTCCTGGCACATTTGCCAGGCTAAGCTCTCCATAAATCCAGGCCGTGTACATGCAGGTCTGGACAGAAACAATGTGCTCTGCTATTTGGCCTCAGTCTGCTTTTTAGCAAGCAGCTTCTCGGCTTTGGAGGGAAAGCAGCAAATGATGACTATGCAGCGAGTTGCCCTTCACTTTCCCTTTTAAAATAAAATGTGATTATTAATCAACAAAGTGATGTGTCTCAGGGATCTGGAGAGGAAAAAAAACAGCTTGAGGTGATTTGACAAACTGATCCTTTTGCTGTGCCGCATTTCCCATGGGACATGACAAATTAAATGTCAGAGCCAGCTAGAAAATAGTGCTATATCTCAGTCCAGGCATTAATCAGCCTGCATCTCGTTTACCACTTTCCACTTAAGTAGATGACTGTATACAGTTTGAACAATGGAGCTTTTCATTCCCTAATCTCCCTAATTGTAATTTAAATAGGTTTCCTGACAGTCGCCCTCAAGACTGCAGGGGAGATGATTCCAAGAGCTCCGTGTCCACCTCGGACTTACATAATGAATGAAAATTCAAATCCTTGTCCAGGGTGCAATTAGATAACGTCGGGAAAAGGAAAGCAGGGATCAGATGAACTGCAATTGGAGAAGGAGAAATGTACATTTGATATCACAGGAAGGCAGAACTAAAACACATGCACGTACACTGACCTAGATCACAGCCAAGGCTTTTGGTATTGGCTGGTAGGGAAAAGAATATCCAGACTTTGCAATGCAACATGAAGATCAAAGGACCTGACTAAGAGCCATAATAATCCTCAACTGATGCAAATAAACATACTTGAAGAGTGGAAATTTAAGTATAGAAAAGTTCAAGGGCACAGAGCAGTTTATTCTAATTTCCCATTAAAAAAATAGGAAAAGAAAAGCCTGTCCAAAGTTTCAGAGGCAGAAAATGCTGCTGTACAGAGGAGATGGTTGCAGAGGCTGTCAGATTACATTTGATACTATTGTGTCAATGGGTGTGATGTTTCATTGAGAACTGGCTGATAATACTGGACCTCCAAGAAGTTTTTTCCACAGTTTCCCTCAAGCCGTTCCATCATTCAATTTACACTCAGTTCTCAGCAAATGTCTGCAATTTTAGATATCTAATGGCCTATCAAATTTGTCTTCAAACTTATGCCTTCCTTCTTTCACACTAATGTTTACTCCGGAATATGTATCTTCTATTTCTAAACCCTACTAAAATCCATAGTCGGTGTCAGATACTGGGGTTTAGTGCAGTAAAGTGACTCCCACACCCACAAAGGGTCTAATCTGGCAAAACATTATGTCCCTGCATAACCTGGCTTTTTCTTTCCCATGTATTCATCACTCTTGAAAGTCAAGTGCTCAGCTGGGAAGCCAAAAAACAAGCTTGTCATGACCTGAGAAGCTTCAGGACTGAAAGTCTCCAGAGACAGGGAGGACAATCCAGGATGGCCACTGGTGCCACCAGCAACTTTTTCCCTCCGAGCAAATGCCACGTCTGCATTGGTAGTGGCCCCGGAGAACAGGCTGGTGTTTCTCTCATGGAAAATATTGCTCATGATTACAGTGATGGGGATTGGCTTATGGATAACTGATTAAAGTGTAAAATGTGCTGAGTCGACTGATGCCGTTGACAACTGAGCCAGATGAAATTAAAAACTGTATCTGTTTGCTATTACATAACAGGAAAAGCCAGCAGTGAAAAAAACCTTGGAACTTGGCAAATCTCATTTTATCACATCTGGCAATTTTCAAGTCTGAGATTATCACTGTTGGATATCATGTTTTTAAAAAGTAAAGCAAACAAAGAAACTTGAGCAAACAAGGGACAGAAAATAAAGAACCTTTTAAAAAAATACTTGTGCACCTTGCAGCAATGCTACAGGCCATGCTTGGGAAAGGGATATTTAAAGCTGTTCTCTAACAGTCACATTTCAATTTAGTTTGAGATTAGTGAAACATTAAAAGGGTGTGCAACACTCATTTGAACTCACTTTTCTTAAAAGAACAGGGAAAAATTTCATCAATTTTGGTTGTGGTCATAGCAACAAATGCCCAAAATACCAAACCACTTTGACTAGCTCCAGAGGTCCTTTGGTGGTCAAACCAAACCAGCAATACAAAAATTTCCTAAAATGTGATATTGTGGAGAGGTGTTATTCCCAGTCATGAAAGCATATCAGTGTGAAGTTGACTTCATTTGTTCCAAATAATTTGACTCTTTCTTTTCAGAAATTATTCAGATGAGTAGTTACATTAAGGCTGATCAGATTTCACAGATAATTTTGGTAAACTATCTTTTCCTTGCTTTGCATTATTTTTTCTCTCCAAGCAAGGCAAGACAAGGGTTCCCTAAAGCATTTTGAATTAACTTCTAGCTAATAGCAGTAATAAGGCAATATTTGACAACTCTCAAGCCTGTCTGTACAAACGGGTACTGTTGATCTCTTGGTCAGCCTCAGAAAGCAGAAAGAGACACCAGCCCTGAGGGTGAGAGAGTGTTGATGTGCAGCACTGGCTGACTGACAGCTGCTCAGCACGCACTACCAGCAAAGCAGACCACTGTCCATCTGCACAGGTTGAGGATGCTGTCCCTTCACAGAATTACCATGAGAACAGTGATTGCCAGAAATGCAGTTGTAGCTTCATGAGAAACTGTTGGGTGCTCCACAACAGGCACGTCTTTGAAACAATTTCTAGCAGATATGATGAGAGAAAGGCACAAAGAAACTATAGCCATGATGGGGCAAGAGACACTGGGATCAACTTCTGTTCTGCTCAACCCTACTTGGATTATCTCAGACACACTTAGAGAGTCAGCTGCTTGTACTCTGTGGATGAAGTTGCTCGAGAAGTTTAAAGAGCCTTGGCTGGGAAACAAAAGTACAAAAATCTTCAGAGGAAGTTCAGAACAGAATTACTTCCTGCAGTTAGGAGCAGGGTCTAGTTTATTTACTGGTAGATGGATATCATTATAAGAATAAAAAAAAAAAAAGTGTTTGAATAATCCAATACTCCTTACAGTGCCATGAAGAACTACGCACCTAGCACTGTGGTATTTGAGCTCTGGGGAGACCTTATATCACCTTCCAGTATCTCAAGGGGCCCTACAGGAAGTCTGAAGAGAGACGTTTTTACAACAGCATGTAGTGACAGGACAAGGAGGAATGACTTCAAACTGAAAGAAGATTAGATTAGGCACTAGGAAGAAATCCTTCACTATGATTGTGGTGAGGTAGTGGAACAGGTTGCCCAGAGACACCGTGAATGTCCCATCCCTGGAAGTGTTCAAGGCCAGTTTGGATGGGGCCTGAAGCGACCTGGTCCTGTGGAAGGTATCCCTGCCCATGGCAGGGGGGTTGGAACTAGATGATCTTTAAGGTCCCTTCCAACCCAAACCATTCTGCGATTCTATGATCCCATAATGCCCTAAATAGCAAATTATCATCTGCATCTAGTTAATCTTAATTTGTCAAATTAGGGAAAAATCTCTGAGAATTTCTTTTAAATTCTTTTAATCTTTGTTCAATTCAGTGTGGGAGCATTTTTAGCAGAAGTGAATTCAAAAGAAATGAACCTTTGCACTTTAAATCCTTTAATGACATTTAAGATAGCCCAAGTCAAACAGAGCTATAGATCTAAGGCACTTGTCTAATGTAAATGTAAATATTAAAGCCTCAAAAAATCTTTGAAGTCTATTAAGGTTAAAGCTAGACAAAAGCCTATAGTGTAGACTTACAATTCAATGACTAATATATACACATAACATTTCAATAAACTTAACTGAGTCAGTCTGAAAAGAATATATAATTTACAAGCATCAACAGAAATCCAAGGTCTGCATAGCAATGCCCAGGGACATTGGTTTTCTTCCAAAGTCTGATCTTGACCTTGCTGCTACAACGATGCTGCCAATTCATACTTCCAGGTTCAAATCAGTATTTTCAATGCTTTTGGACATGGATTGGACATGTTGAAAGTCAGCAGTAAATCATGGTATTTTCTAGACTCTTCTGTGTATGTTACTCTGTGTTACCTATGAGTTTCAAAATGCAAACAGGGTTGGTCTGCAGGGGGATACAGAGGGGCATTAGTCTGAATTAGCTGAAGAAGTGACATTAGAGAGGACCTGAATGTCATTAAAATCCTCCCAAACCTCTCAATTCAGAATGAAACCTGAAATTTTAAACTAGATAAATGGAGTAAATGGCTACAGGGTTAATTAAATACATCATAATTCTAAACCAAGCTGTCCACACAAGGGTTGCACATGTATTTACCTGTGATTGGATCAGCAGACTTTAACACTTTAACACAGACTAATCCATGTAGGCAAGTCCTAAAAATAACCAGCATGCCAGGTCTGGGCAGAGTTCCTTGGCACTGAGTGCAGCTCAGCCCCAGCTTGGCTCCCCTTGGGCGGCAGCCGGGCAGGTCTGGGCGCGTGGGCAGGAACCAAGGGCCCCGGCTTGGTGCCTCAGCCAGGGGCAAAGGCTTCAGAAAAAAGAAAAACAACTTCCTTGGTCCTAGCCATGAAGGTCTGGGGTTTCTATTGACATTTGTAGGTTATATGTTACCTTTCAGAGTGACTCAGTAAAGTTTATTGAAATGTTGTGTGTATCTCGTTGAGTCAGCATGGCATCCCGGACTGAGTAGACGTGGCTGGGTGTACATGAACCCGGACTTTGTCCGACCTAATGAAAGAAAACTAGAAGTGTTTTAAAGCTTTCCTCTGATAGTGCATTTGAACTGTGGGTGTGTTAACCTATTTGAAGTCTTTCCAACCATTAAAAAAAAAAAAATTCCGGTTGGTCCATTCAATCTCAGAGCTGGATGCTCCTGAAATTTTCTCACCTTAGTTTCCCCAAAATTCTGCTGCATTAAGCAGAACAACAATATGACCAGATCAGTGTTCACGATCATACTTCTTTTTCATCTCTCAGTATGGGCAATAATGCATAACTAGTATGAACCTATCATGAAAACATAGGTTTAGTCCAACATTTTTAACCAACAAAAAGTAATCCATTAAAAAAAGATGTGTATCTGACTTCAAATCAGGAGTCAGCTTGGAATAAATAATAGCAAGAAAAATTATTCAGAATTCAGCCTGAACTCAGGAACCACTTGCTGATGCAAGAGATGGAAGATACCACCTACACTCTGGTGTGTGCAGCTTCATAAAATGCTCTCTGTTTTACTTTCCCTCATCATCAAAGCACTGTTGGATAATTTTTAATTTATGGTTATTATACTGCAGAATGTATATTTCATTGCCATTAAAAGGTACAGCTACAAGATAATTTCATAGAGAGATTTTGCTGTATCAGAAGTACTCAGGTCACATTTTGAATGCTTCTTCATACACAGGCAGGCTAGAGATATGTAAATGGAAAGACAAGATGGAAACAACAGGTGAAGTTACAAAAGAAATTATTATTTAACTGTGTCACTTCAAATGACATGAATTTGAAATCATGAAACCAAACATCACAGGGTCTTAATGAAATCATAAATCCAGATTTACATGTGAATTCTATATGTAATTGAGAAGACTCAAGCAAAAGGCTGGCCTATGAATTTTTAAGAAAAAATGAACTTGCAGCCCATTGCAGCTCAGGCCCTTTTCTGCTGTCAGTTTGGTTCTTTGTTCATTCACATTTCTGCACACTGTGTGCACCCATAACAATATGACTGAAGCTGCAGGAGGTCAAGGAAGAAAGGCAGAACCAGGTCAGAAAACACTTAACTGATCACCAGGTCTAACTTAAAAAGGACAAATTCAATAGACATTTCATTGTCTCAGAATCACATTACATATATTGAATGTTTCCCATTATAAACATGCATTGGAAAATCAAGCATTTTTGGATTTATCATTAATATAATTGTTATTTTCAACAACCAAATTCTAAAATTAGATCAAGACACATAACCACATATTTGCTTGGGAAGAGTAACATATTTAATGATGTGCTTAACAATCATAGAATCAATTATGCTTGGCAAAAATAAATGTTTTTAAAATCTGAGTCAAAAAATTAGTTTCAATACATATTTATTGAAATGAAATCTAAAAAAAAAATAATCCTTCCTGCTACAACTTCAGCCCACCAACCTGAAACTAAAAGAGTCTGGATAGTTTTGTAGGGATGCTACAGAGCATGGAAGCAGAGGATAATACTATCCACACGAACTGACAGGAAAAAATGCAAATGAGGAATGCAGTGGGAAGTGGCTCATTAGCCCACAGAAGGAAATATATTTGCTTGGTTTCCATAGAGAGGAAAGAGAAATTTTCCTAACCTGGAGACTTCCGGCAGGTCAGCACAGCAGCGCAATTGCAGGCACTTTGCTCATGGAGGAGTCACCAGCAGAAGCTGGTTAGATATGTCTGTTTGTTTATCGTTCGTGATCCTGGTAACCAGTTGCTGCAATATAGACTTCCACTGTTAATCAAACACTTGCCATCCTGCTCATGACTAATGTAACATAAAATGTTTGTTCTCCTGATGTAAAGCATTCTCTAATGGCAAATATCATCTCCCAATGAAGCACAGTGATGTTGAGGCAAGGGACACCAAGCTCACAGAGCAGAGGTTGTCTCCTGTGAACAGGAGGCCAGTTGGCCTGTCTCAGCCTTCCCCTTCCAGGATGGGAGAGTGTATCCTGAGACATTCCTATCTGCATTCAAGTGACAAAGTTCTGATCAGATTCAGTGCAATTATTCCACAGCTTATATAGCAGTCCTTTTGCTTTCACAGTTCACTTGGAAAAAGAGCTCAGAGAGGTCTCTCACTCACTTAGCTTCTTAGAAAATCCAATGATTTTGATTGACATGGCAGAAAAGAGACAGTCACAGAAATGAAAGGAAGAGCAAACAAAGTGCACAAGGCTGACACTGTGCCCTGTGAGCACAGTGTATTATGCTCATAAGCACTCTCCTTCCTGCTGTAGTGCACTGGGTCCAAACTGGGGAGCTGCAGAGACAAAGCAGAGATAAGGCTGGGGAAGTCAGGCTATAGGAGTCAGAGTGAAAATTTTGGGGCAGATCAACATGAGAAAATGACTGTTGAATGGAATGATGGGAGGCACAGAAAAGGCTGAGATATGAAGTTTATGAAGTCAGAGATGATACAGGAGATATTGCTGTTGAAAGCAAGGACTGCAGAAAGCAACTATTACAATTCTATTCCTGCAAAACCAGTCTGCTTTTTCTCATGGGGAAATTGGGCTTTCTAGGCTGGATGTGCTTGCTTTGGGTAGTTATCTCTCTCTTCTTAGCAATCTACCATGTATTTCAATATAAAGCCTGAAAACTTTATTTTGTGGATAAATTTATGGCAGACTTGCACCAAACAGCAAAAGATTCTCAGCATAAAGAGCCTGGCTAGGATGATGTGTGTTCACACACACACCTTGACTTGGCCTGGTACTTTCTCCAGCAGAAAATTGACCCTGACCCTTGTATCTGATTATTTACCCCAATCTGTTCTATTATCCTTACTGGAAATCCTGCTGTGCCATCCCAACTGCTGTAAAGCAAAGAGAGTCCATAACTTCTTTCTGTCTTGGCAGGTACGAAGGTGGATTAAGAGCCCGATGGTCAATGTTGAAAAGCACCCACATGCCAGCCTCAAATACCCGGGGTCCACTGTGATGAATTTACCTCCAGGGGATTCAGAGCTTGAGCCTCCGCTCTGCCAGACTTGCCTGAGTGACCACCCTTTCCAGCGAGGAATTGCTCCTCAGGAAGCGGAGTCCTGCTCCTGGGAGACCCAGAGAAACAGCAAAGTAAGCCACTCTCTTCTCCCCCCAAAACTTTGTTTGCATGTTTTACACTGGTAACAGGTCTAAACTTACAATGGGCCTGTTTTTATGAGATTGTGTGCCCTGGAAGAGAAGGGATTCTCCAAAACCTGAAACTCTGCTGACCACCTGATTATCCTGAAACTCTTTTGTGCACATCTGGGCTCTGTTTTCTGTCTTGAACTTTGATACCCATGAAAAACAAAGGACTCTTCACTAAAGTGCTATGATGTACTCTCACAGTATTTGAACATATTAGCAGTAACAATAAGCATTATTTCCCTGTTTTACAGAAACTGAGGTGCAGATAGGTGACATTATCCTCTAAGATAATGCAAAGGACCTGGACTTGCTAATTTTTTCCCTTCTGTCCCACAGTTCTGTCCCATCCTTCTTCCCTGCTCCCCACTCCTCAACCATATCTAACGTTCTTTTTAGGAATCTGAGTTTGGCTCCTGACCAGGAGATGAATGATTCAGTGGGTCTTTTAGCAGAAGGGAAGCACTGCTTTTCCTCAAGTCACTGCAGCACACTATAGATGACATCATTCTGCACCTAGTGCTGGGCAGTTACACACAGAGGTGACCATGGCACAACTGTAAGGGATGAGATGAAATAGTCAAGAAGGGGCCTTCCTGAGGCAGGTTTTGGACCTTTCTTTCATCATTCAGCTACACCTAATCCCTGTAAAGAAAAACCAAACGCAGAAGAGAAAGTTTTGCTCAGAGCCCGTCATCCCTGACAGAATTATCCCTGCCTGGAAACGGTGCACACAAAAAAAAGGAGAGAGTTGTAGAAACATAAAAGAAAACAAATAAGAATCTTTCCAAGTACAAAGCAGAGCAAATGTGACAAGGCATTTATCAGAGCCTTAGCACACAGCTCACAGCAGAAACATTTTTTCAAGCTACATCTGCTGCATTTTTAAAAAGGGAAAGTCAAGCAGCAGGTAAAAATGGAAGTCCTGTGCACTTCTGAAACACAGCAAAGGCATTTTGGTAAAACATGTGCAAACGAAGGAGCTAATTACTCCTCCATTTTACTTCATTAAGAAGATTAATTTTGTTCAGGCTTAAGCATTAAAAAATTAAAGCACCAAAGACACGGGATTCTGCAAATCCTTTGCCTTGCTGTAAATCACATGTACTCCTGTCCAGCTGCAGGGCCTCACAGCTGATTTCCATTAGGTCTTACATGCATATGGGATAGATTTGGCTAAATGCAGACTGCCCTGGACCTCTCTCGCAGTCTCCTTACTGCAGGCAGTGGAGAGGCTGCTTACTCAGCAGCTGGAGTCTGCAGCAAGAGGAATATTTTGCACGCTGCTTTAAAAACATGATTATCTGGCAAAAGACTTTTTGGATAAAGCTATCCTGCATAAGGAGCCTTTTAAGTAAGTTAAAGCACAGAGTCCTTGATGTGATTAAATATAAGGTCACTGTCTCTTTCTCTACAGTGGAACCAGGCAGGAAGCTTTTAATAACAAAAGCTGAAAGAGTCCTGTGTCTGACCTTTTCAAGGTTTAAAGAGAGTTTCTGGGTGAGATTCTATTCGAGGGTTACAAATGGCACAAAATGCATAAATGTGAAATAACTCCCTTCACTTTAAACCAATGAACTTGAACAGACAGTTCTGCATTTCAAGGAGAGCGTGATCTCTGTTAAATCAGTAGGGAGCTTGGAATGTGGCAGTCGTCTCTCCTGGATAATTCTGTTTCTTTTTCTCCACTGCTCTTCCTTCTCTGTGTTTCAATACTGCAACCAGGTACTGGTGTAAGAATTATAGTTCTTATGTGCTGTGCCCCACACTAGCATATACAAGGGTCCTACTGACCCTGTACTTTTGCTCAAGGGCAAATTAACTCAAAAACAAATCAGCTGTGAAATATTATTAAAGGCTTATTCTAGGCAACAAGCTTTGTCTGACAGGCTTCAGGATATTCTGATAAGTTTGAAAAAGGCCTTATAAAAACCAAGCTGATTAAAACACATCACCCACGGGAACACGTCTGTATTCTTATTCTTATTTCCAACACAGAACAAGGGAAAGAAATCATTACTGCTTGTTTACTGTGATTGTAAGTATGTAGTGAAGTCTTTAAAAATTGACCTAGCATAAATAAGATTATATTGAAATTAAAAGTATTTTAAATAATGAGGGTTTTTTTTCTTTTGATATGCCTCCATTTCTATCTCCCTAGGCTTTTCTATTGAGGCATGTGTCAGTTGGAGTTTATAAAAGTGAACGCTAATGTAACCTCTACTAAGTCTCCTCTATTATTTGTATGATAGTGTTATATCTCTGTATTTTTAAAACTTTTTCTTCCTCATTGTATACAGTGGACTAGATAATTATCAAGCATTGCCAGAAAATCATGCTAATTTTCACATGACTGGTTTACATAGGTATATTATTGTTTTTTGTAACCAATGTGGATTAGTTATGTGGGAGTTTATATCTGCTCTACTAGTGTAACAGCTGAAGCCCTAAGGGCTTGGACCACTGCCAGGATAATGATTTACAATAACCAAACCTCGCTTTTCCATGTCTATCTACATAGTTCAGGTTGCATATAACTCACCGGCCTGATGAAGAGGGTAAATTTGCTTTCAACATAAATTACCATCCTGTGTAATGAATACCACATGTAAATAAGCTGGTTTTGAAAGAGCAGGCAATCCACCTTTCAGATTTGCATTGCAGTCTGCTAAATAGGAGGAGGCAAACATGTTGAAAATTGGATGTGATTTAAATCTCTCAGGTGAGGGTTTACCAAGCTGGGTAATTAGAAGTAATTCATACTCACACACATACTCACACTCACCTTTAAGATCCTCTGCATGACCTGTGTATTTCACTTGCATTGTATTGTTATGCCCTTGTTTCAAACCTTTCTGTAAATAAGCAAAAGATAGGACCTTGTTAGTGAGCTCAAAATATCTTTCTTTCTTTTCTCAGAGCCAAGAGCTAGGTTCAAGGCTTGTTCTGTTCTTTCCTCTTTGTCTAAAAAAACTCCTGCTGCCCTATCCATCAGCTGGCATTTGTCCTGAAGCACCACAGAAACATCTCTATCTAGTAGACCAAAGCCTTGAATGTCTAGAGCTGCATTTTCTTTCCAAAGCTAAACAAAGCCCTTGTGCTGCCCCTAGCTAAGGGAGGAGAGAAGGGAAAGAGGGAACGACTGCATTTACTCCATTTAGGCAACGTCACTCCAGATTGCCATGAGCATGTCCAGAGCAGCCACGGCTGCGTGACGGGGGCTCAGGGCTGCTGAGCAGGGTGTTTGGCTCCGTCAGCCCCAGAAGGGGTCTGTCCCCACATCAGGTGCCTTGCAGTGCATTTCAATCTCTTCACCCTCTCTCATCACTTCTGTGGGGCAGGTGATGGAAAAGAGATGGAGGCTCATAAGGTGGTTGCCTTGTTTTCTTCCACCCACCGCACCCCATCCATGCCTAGTGTCTTCTGTGAAGGAGCACCAGGAAAGTCTTGATTAGGGATGCAGGGAATTCAATGCTGCCACATTTTTGGAGAAGTTCTTTGCAGCTTAGTGGAAGATAATTACTCTCACAGACACTTCTGGATCATGTTATTCGATCCGTAGCAGGAATTAATTTTACTGTTGAAAGTCATTCAAAGCTCCTGTGTATAGAAGAGCTCTTGATTTCAGTCACATTTCAGCACTTTACCATATTTCAAGTCTTGTTTCAGAGATGAGGAATGCTGAAGGAAATGTACCCAAGCCGAAGGCTGGGCAATTATTTGAGATAGTTCTACTTACAAATCTCTCCTACAAATAACATACAGCTTCTAGAAATCTGCATTTGAAATGGGGTAAAAATATATTTCAGATAAAATATATTGCATACAGGGGCATCATAAAAATAAATGTCTTTTAATGGACTTGGAAAATGCTGAGATGAAAACAAATATCTGGCTAGCTCTCCATAAAGAAAGAGTTTGGTGACAGATCTAAGTGAGATTTTTAGAGTGAGATGGTTTTCCCACACATTTTGGATTAAAAACCCTCCTATGTTTAATGATCTGCTTTGGTAATGAGGGACCCTGTGATTAACACCCTGGTAAATGCTATTTAATGCACTAACATATGCACATACACAACAGAGGAAATTAAAATCTTGAAAGCCCAGTATTGGACAAAAATACTCCTGGAAGCAGTATATGTGAAAAGGGCTGCAATAGAAGACAATTTGGAAAAGAAAAGTAGATGGGGGAAAAAAGGAAGTTTAGGTAACAGAATTGTTCTGTGAAATCAAACCTGGACAGGACTGTGAGAGGCTCTAACAAAACCAGGCAAATTAACAACCTGATGGTAGATTACACTTGATAGAGACAGAAACACAGTAATACACTTTGGTGGAATAATTGTAACTACTCAGTACACACTGCAGGTTCTTGAATTAACTTGAATTAATTATTCTAGAAGGCAGCCCTGGATGCCACAGAGAGTAGCTTGGCTCAGAGTAGCTCAGAAGGTCAATCCCACACTCAGCAAAGCAGATACTCCATGCATTCATATAAGAGTACATATCTCCATCCACTGAATCTACTTCTGCCCTATATGGATGCACATGGGGAAGGATGTGAAACAAGTATACCTAGTGTGGGTGAGGACAGACCAGCAATACCAGGGCAACACATGACTGGGAAAGGCCTTGCAGACCAAATGATATAGTTTTTTTGCTTCATATAAATAATGAAATCCACTTTGAAGTGACTGGCAGAGACCCTGGTAAGTAGAATCCTTTGGAAAGGGGTAGTCAAGGAGCAAAGGACAGACACAGAGGCCGATGGTCCCATGAGCCTATAGCTCAGGCTGACATTGGTGTGCGCTTTGTTGTCTTGCTGGCATACTCAAAGTAGTGATTCAGGAAAGACTTATAAAGGTTATCTCCATGAGTTTTGGTTTCTCTTCTGTCCCTTCTTGTTCTTCTTCCAGGAAAAGGAGCTGGCAGAAAAAGCCCTTATTATTTAAGTTATTACAGAACAATTACAGTGCTTTATTTTCCTTCCCCATTGCAATAATGAAAAGTAGAAATAAGTCTGGAAAAAGAAAACTACAAACAACTGAAAAAATTCCATTTAAGCACAGAAATAATGAGACTATCTTGTATGTGGTATAAAAGGCTTACATTATATGCAGACTTTAAATATAAAAGCTACAAGTATATGGAACGGTCTGCCAAAACAGAAGTGTCAAACTTATTTACATCTGGATGAAGTTTCATATATTCACGTGTAGAATGTTGCTGACTTTACACTTGGTTACTCCAGATTTCAGAGTATGTTTTGCTATGTCCCCTAAGGCCAGAGGATGGGGACTTATCTCACTGAATTTTGAAACTATACCTTGTGTTCATAAAAGTGACAAATAGACATAACCCTCTTTTCAATGCTCCATGTTATACTGACAAACATACTTGCAACATAATTCTAAGGAAGAATATGTTAAAACCAGTAAAGGAAATAGTTCTATGCTACATGTAATTTGACTTCAGAATTCACAACCACTGGAACTCAGTTTCTCTTTGACTATTTTTCATACACAAGTAAATCCAATGATGATATTCTGCTCCAGAAAAGTATTATAGCACTGTTTGAAGATGAAAGAGAGTTTTAGAGAATAAAGCAGTTCAAGATGAGCAATCAGAAGAGTAAGAAAGCTATTTTGTACTTCATTCAGCATTTCTGCCTGTAGAGAGTCTGTATTTTCTGGATCATCAGAAGTCAAAGTGGCAACTTAATCCTGTGAGTTCATAGTCTCTAACGAAAAACCCATTTTTCATCAGCAGAGTTTACAGCTATTTCCTAAATAGTTGTTTCTAGCTGACTACACTAAAGCTCTTTCAGCTAATGATATAGATGTGTCACTAATGAGGCTTTGATGGAATTTAGAATTGAGGACGTTTGAAAACCTACCTCCACCCATAAGCACAGGCTAATTTATCTGTCAATAGTTGTCTGTTCTTTTGGAATTTGACAGTGTGTATATACGAAGACATGATTTTATTGCAGGTCCTATAGCTTTAGCAAGATGAAAGCAGTCTTAGATTTCTCTGTTGCTCAGATTTCTCAGCAGCTGTGAGTATCAGCTGTGAAAGCAATACACGAGTGAGGTGGGAACAGGCTTTGATTCAGGGATTAAATCTAAATGCAGTCCGTAGTTTCATGGTTTTGTAATGGATTGATATAGGGTTATTATGGATAATATTTATTTAGACAAGTAAAAAATGTTTAACACAAAGGCATTTTCAAATGGAAATGGCAAAGCATAGTTTGCAAATGCACAGGCTAAAATTATGTGTAATTTCAGTGAATGGGAAAGACTGAATAGCAGACAATTGCCTGTGGGGGGTTTTACAGTCCCAACTGACAAAGAGAATGTCTATATAGCACTGAGCATATAAATCACTTCCATGGCTCAAAGAAATTATGTGATACATCAATCATCTGCTTTACAAATACGCAGTGAGGCACTCAGTCATTTGTACATCCATCACAGGTCTGTTCAAGTGCCATAAACTTAGTAAATTAATTGGACAAGCCAATATCAAAATCTGAAAACATGTTCTCCTCCTTTCTGAATGATGGCTCAACACTATTGAAGACAATTAAAATATCTTATTTTAAAGAAACTGTCAAATGTTTTCCCTGACGACATCTACAGCTGGGAAATTATTTATTGTACTTTCCATGGGGTTTCTGTAACACCTGAACTGAAAATGACATCCTTTTCTCTCTTTCTTAAGTAATTTCTACTTTTAATATGTGTTAATCTAGCACCTTTTTAAGTCAGAGAGTCAAATGATAGTCAAAGAGATCAGAGAAAAGTATTCCTTTCTACATTAGTGGTAGTAACCAGAAAATACCCAGCACAATGGGTGTGAGGAATTTGGACCAAACACAGTAGATCAAATTTCTATTCAGTTTTGTTTCGTCATGCAAGGCAGACATAGCTTATTTTTGATTACCAAGTGGTCAGATACATAAGGCCAAGAGATTCCTCACTAGAATGGAAGAATGTTCTCCATTTCTCCAGAATCCAGCTTCTGGTAATATTTAGTACCTGATGTCAAAGATGAAAGTGAACAAAACCACTAAAAAAGCACTGTGTTTGAAAATAACATATTTTTTTACAGTCTAAGGCTGTGCTAGATCACTTTGGTCTACAAAGATTCTATTTAGCAGGGCAACTGGAGTTGCTCTCCTCTACTGGAGTTTGATTTTAATCTGCTTATTGCCCATCTTGTAATCATTGCTTCAGCTCATTTTAAAGATAATTCCATGCTTCACAGCATATAAATAAAGGAGTCTGTTGCATTGTGTGACAAGGTCATAAAAACAATCTGACAGGCAATTGATCCTCCTCTCTTAAAGAGTAACAGCATGAAAGATCAAACAAACTCTTTCATATATGTGTGCATAAGACCACATACAGAGAGCCAAAGACTAGATCTGTAAAATAGCTGTGGTTTAAAACCAAATTCAAGCTCATCCATCAAGAGAGGCATGTTATGACATGATCAGGGAATCCAGAGCTTCACGACAATAGGGAAGATTCAGATAGCAGGAGTTTCTGCAGGGCCACCTCCGACACCTGGCCAGGGCCAGGACCATGCCACCAGCAGGACTGCATGGAGCAGAAGGGTGAGCTGAAGCTTTCTTGACTTCTCCCCTCCTAAAGGATTCATCCCCTGGCCAGTTTGTGTCCACTACTCCCCACCAAGAGACATTTCATGGCCTGCCTAGACTGTGCTCTTGAGTATTGGCAAGGGTTATTCTTGTACATCATTTCTCTCTGAAGAAATTCATCTCTGACTCCAAAACATGTTTCTCGAAGAAAACCTTGTTTCTTCCTCTGGCTAATCTATATGCACCAATGTGTCTAGTCCAAGAAGTTACAGACACGACAAGACATCCAAAATGTCTTGGTCTGTATGAGTAACACAGTGAGCAATTTTCTTCTCATCTTAGCACTGTAGATGTTGCATTCCTTTGCAGTTTATAAATACATATCACTAATTTTCCATCTAGAACTTCCAGATAACCTCTTATGTAGAATTTTCCTCTTTGCACAAAGAGGTTATAATTGGCTAAGAATTCCGTAGTGAAGTAATGTATTTTGTAAGTCCTATTACAATGTTAATTAATACAATGCATGCTGCTCATTTAAGGTAATTTAATGGAATCCACACCCCAGGACTCCTCAGTGTCTCTTATCTTAATACAGTGTGTTTGTTCTATGTCTAATTATAGAATTTCCATTTTGTGAAATATTTTCACCCCTCTGAGTAGTTAGCTCAGGATGTTCTAAAAGAGTTTCTGTAATGCACTCTCTGTATTTGACAGATGCATGACAAATGAACAATTTTACCATTTGTATTAATGGAAAGATAATTATTGCCAAAGCAACAGTGCAGCTGCACAAACGTGTATGGCCTATATTGTATCACACCATATTGACATTACCATTAAAACAAAAAATAAACCCTGCTCAGGCTCCAAAGAGTCACACTCTTTCGAAATTATTTTTGAGCCTTACTGGAAAAGATATTACTGTTTTTAACATCTCCTGGTAATTTTGCATAAGTTGGAGCATTAATTTTGTAGGGGAAAAAAAACCTCACATTTTTCTGAGACAGAGCTCAGGGGGGTTGTGAGGTGGGTGTCATCCCATCTGATGTTTATAAAAGGCATGTGAGTCTGGAACAAGAAGGAGTCAGGCCCATGGGACTTCCATAGATTAGAAATGGCAATTTTGAAGGCACTGAAAATTGATCTAAACCTTCTAATTAAGAAATCCTTAACTGTGAGCTGTCATGTGAAACCATGTGGGGCTTTGCTTTCCTATGAAACTAAGAATTTTTTGGCAAATAAGTGGATTTACAGACAAAAGCAAAACCAAAACAAAGCACAAATGTGTTAATTCCAATAAACATTTGTCTAGTACTGTGACAACACCTGAAAACCTCTGCCTTCTGGAGCAGAATCTATGGCCTACAGTTACATGCTTAAGTCTTGCACACACTTATGTGCTACAGAATAGTACTGAGCAAGCAAATAGAAAAGACCAAGAGAGGTTAGATGTATTTCTCTAAGCCATGAAGAAAGATTAAGCATGCAAGAGGATCTTAAACAGAATGCGGTGTGATCCACTCTCGCCCTTGAAAGATAAGAAGAGCTGCCGAGAGAGGGTACCTCCCACATATTATTGCTGAAAGTGTGAAGTGGAAATCTGAGGACTACAATTTAGATAACTGTCAAATCTGTTAGGTGGGGAAAACAAACACCTCTCCACTTCCAAAACATCTTCTAACTACCACTTTGTAATAAGCTCGTTCAGGCGAAAATGGAGGATGCTGCAAATGCCTCCTTTTGCAGCTGCATCAGCCTGTAAGAGCACACACAAAACCTTGTAGATTTCTTGAGCCTTGGGTAGCCTTCCTGAAAACCCTTATTTGTGTGTTAAGGGGTTGCAGGCTGAAGTGCAGGTGGGAAGGAAAGCTACAGCTCCTGCCTGCTTCCTAAAGGCCTGATTCTTGAGAGTGGCCAAGTTTTGCTATCAGGGATTCAGCTCCACTTCAAGCAACATCGTGGAAACCAGGAGAAACAGATCTGATTTCTCTAGTTTGGAAAAACCTGTCAAAACTGGAGCATTTGTTGACAGTCTTGGTATATTAGATAAAAACAGGGATTTATGCCCTTGAGAAGCTTTTCAAAAAACACTTTTAAAAGGCAGAAGTTAGCTAATGCTAACATTTCTCCCTCTGTTCTCAAGATATTGGCTGTTGTTACTGTTCCTATGTAGTTCCTAGTGCTGCTAAAGAGGTAACTGCAGAGGTACTTATACACCTAGGGTTACAGATTATACCCTAGCAGGCAGGTGTCTAAAAGCTAGCATTTATTAAGACGATGTTTGGTCTCTTAAGGAATTTTTTTTTTAATCTAGCCCACAGGAACTGAGGCTCTTTGAGAGATAAAGATATTTTGGCTTAAAAAGCAGTCCTTTCATCAAAACAATTCCCTAAGCCCCAAGATACATTTACTGAAAGAAAAATATAGCTACATGCAAAGTCAAATGCATACAGAAATAGAACACAATCCTTTTTTCTACATAATAAATGGAGACTACTGAGGGAATGGCTACAGATGAAAAGCACAAACTTGCTTTCTTTTCAAAGCACCAAAGGGAAATGCATGGAACAAAGAAACTGTTGAGTAAACTCTGTCGAAATAAATATCATATATCTGAAAAGTATCTTTAAAATCTGATTACTATAACTAGAAGTATTTCAGATGTGTGTACCTTCAATCATCAGTTGTTTTTGTCAGAATTGGAAGTCCAGAGATTTTCTGTTTAGTTTTGTTTTCATATACACCATTGAATTGTTGTAAGGTTTCCACTTCCAGCTGTCTCTGAGTGTGGCTTTTGTTCTTTAAATTCATCAGGTCAGTGAACTATGCTTATTATTTTCCTAATGTGTCAAAATAGCATTTAATATCAATATTTGGATTGATTGTAAACATTGATGCTGCCGAGGTTGTCAGAAGTGACCAGCCATGTTATGCAGTTTGCCTCCTGAATGCACAGGCACTGAGTTATTCTCTAAAAGCGTTGCAGAAAGTCAGAAACAGCCCTCATAAGCTAGGGATCAGTGTAGGACCTCAAGCCAGGACCTCAGAATCTGCGGCACTCAGAGTTAGCAGTACCTCTAGGAAATCTTGCTCATTATTTCTCATAACTGAAGTTATTCGGCAGTGACCTTCTGGGATGACAGACTTTAAAAGGAAACACTCCCCTCTCTAGGAGTGCACAAGGCAAGAGGATGAAAAGGGAACATCTGTTCTACAGGGAAGTTACATAGTTGTTGCTGGTTTTCACTGTCTTCTTTTGGTTCATATTCTCTCTAGATAATAAAACAACTGCCTGGGAGGGATTTTCTAATTCTTCAATTTAATCAACGCAATCTTGTGCTGAAGAAGAAATAGAAAATTTTCTGCCAACACTGTGTCACCCAAGTGATCTGCAGAACATACATGCTCCATGTGCAAGCAGCTCAGAGTTTTGCAACTACATCAACTTCTGAAAGTCACGTGAAACAGGGATGACATAACAGTGCAGCAAAGTGAAGTTCTTATTACAGGTTATGTGGCTGTTGAACATATCTCATATTCAGGATATCACTTTGCATAGGAACTGCAGAGTAATTTCCACTCCGATAAACACTGCTTAGTACTTTCCACACTCTACAGTTTTGAGTGGGCTCTTTGAAAATCAGTAACTGGGCATTCATGACTAGCAGACATGAATACACCATAAAATATTTTTATGCTCAGGTAGTTCCTCCATCACGATGTGCCTCTTGTAGAGTCCTGCATTACAGACACAACTGGAAGCCGAAACCAAACTGCAAACCTGCCATTTCCTGCACTAGCTACAACCACTGCCATGGTTTCAGTTGATGGCTTTGCCTGCCTTTGGAGGGGCATTTCACGCCCAATTCAGGAGACACTCTAATCACAGATCTGGCTCCTCCCAGGCTTGCCTGTAGTGGCACTGTTTGCAATCTTTAGCTCCTTCGTCCTCTCACAGCTATGAAATTGCTGCTGTAGGCTGTGAATCTGTGTTTTCACCACATTAGCAAATGCTGAAGACCATACTGAACCTAGGCTTGCCCTATCCTATAAACGGAGGAGCACAGGAAAAAGGCAATTTGGATGCTCTCCAAACCTGTTGCTGCAAAACCCAGATTGTATCACTGCCATGCATACCATTAGCAGCCCGATTCTTCCTTACATTTCATTCCAGCAATACTGAGAAGAGTGGAAATAAGACCTATAGGAATATTTGTAGACATATAAGCTTATACAGCTTCCTTTATGAGCTGTCAGCAGCTCTTTAGAGGATGTTTTTCCTTTCTAAGTTTCGCAAAGAATTTTAGGGGGAAAAAGAGATCTGGTGCCTTCATAGAACATTTGTCAATATTATTTTTCTTTCAGTGAAACTGCTGTGTATGCTTCGATTTGAATCTTCGGTGTCTTGGCAGAAGTCTTGTGGTGAGGCTGATAGTAACACATTTGCTCAATTCTGTCACAACGTCAAAATCTGTTTGGCTCCAACTTGATTGTTGCCAACTTCGGGTTGGTTTAGAATCATATGCTATCATTTCACACAGAATGATGCTTCAATTTCTTTGAGGGAGAAGCACAAGCTCTTCTTGGTCCAAAGCCACAATTCATAAATCAATTAATCCTGCTGATGGCCTTAGTGATAATGATGGACCACTGGTTATGCTACATCTGCTTTACAGTGTTGTGGACACCTGGAAAGAAGACGACCTGCATACTGAACAAATCTTTTGAAGGAATGGAAGAACGGGATCTCTGACTCTAAGCACAAGTGGGAACTTTCATCAGAGAGATCCATAGCTATGAACCAGCATTCCCATATCTGATTATGTAACTGAAGCAAACAAATACCTGTACTGTGAAAAAAGGACAAAAAAGACAACTCTGCCTTTCAGAGTTGTGACGGCTATTGACACTTACTAGTCTGTGAAATATTTTCCATTTAACAAATCCCTTTTTTTTTTTTGATGCTATGACTAGAGATAAAGTGAGTTGGAAGAGAAAGTATTAACACATCCAGAAGTCCTGTTTTGGTGATTTTATGATTTACAATAAGCAGTGAAATACACCTGGTCCTTCGTTTGCTCTTCAAAACACATCGACAGTTCACAGCAGCAGAGGTTAAGGACCAATATATATGCTCAGTGGACATGCAAGCAGTTGGATATTAAACAGTACTGAACTTTTATGCTGAACCTTTGGCCAGCCTGTTTCTGCAAGTTCAAGTCTTGTTAATCATCACAGCATCAAATATCAAATGGTTGAATGTTCAGAACTAAGACCATTTGCAAGTGGAAAGCCAGACTATGACACCCATGCAGTCTTTCCTTCCTTAGAACCCATCTTGTGGATTGCAACTGGAGGAAATAAATTTGGTTTAAATCTAATTTAAACCAGGTTCTGGCTAACTGGATATTGCTGCATGGCTGACCAGTGTAAAAAACATCAATCCAGACAAGAATGATGTTCATACAGCACTTTATGGTTTAAGTGTCTCAATTTATTTCTCGGGTAGAATTAAGTTTTAGAGCTTATCTACGCAAACATTATTCCAAAGTCATGTCTTAATGCCAACATGTATGTTTATACTAACTTACAAGCTGTATTATAACTAGGGTGGCTGACAGCAAAAGCAGGGAGAGATAGGACCCTATATACCTAAGCTGCCTGGCCAGACAAACTCAGGGAAATATTGGAAAATGATCCTAGTATTGTTGATGCTGGGTGAGACCATATGGAAGTCACTCAAAGGATGTCCTAAGTGCTTTTGTGGCCACCATGCCTTCACATTCCCCGAGGCTGGGAGCTTCCTCAGAACAGAGCCATTGTTATGCAGGTGGGGGATACCTCTGTGACTGGCTCTGATGCAGTGGGCACGTGTTGCATACACAGCTCATCTAAGCTGCATAAGTGACCCAGCCACTTTTGTCTCTTGTCAGTAGAGCCAAAAGAAACCCACAGATAGAGTTAATCACACCCCTGACATAGTAATAGCCTACTCAGTTAAGTAATTTCAGTGCTCTATACCTATTTGTAAATGGCAAACAACAACCACTGCCCTCATTATCAGGCCAGAATCACTCCACCTCCACCACCTCTTGCAAAATACGGGTGTAGAACATGGGCTTGTCATAGTTGCATATAATTCCATTTCAAGTTTTGCACTCACACAGCATACAACAATGGCATTATTTAGACATCCGTTTATATGCCCTATACAACTTTGCTCCATTTATTCCTCTGAACATACAACTACCATTGCAACTGTAAATGAACCTAAGTAAAAAAGTACAGATTTTGCTAACTTGCTTGCTTTCCCTGTGGATATGTGTAAGAGAGGTCTCACTCCTGAAGAGAGTGAGATTTTTCATTGTTTTAAACAGAGAAAAAGATTATTTCCTCACTATGCCACTGAGTTGTCAGAAATTATTGGAAATACGATTTCAAGTATAGCATGGGTAGACAAAGACTCTCCAAAAACATTTTGCTTCTAACCAGCCTCATTTCCTTTTCATTTTCAGGTCAAATTATTCCGTTACAGGGAATATGAAAGGGAGAATGATCAGGTACTTTAAAAAGAAAGGGTCAAACCTAAGTACAACAGACAATCTTTCCTTGTAATAATATGCTCTTGACCTTGCTGTCACAGTACTGAACCACAGTATTATGAAAATATCAACACTTCACAGTTAGTAGGACATTGAAGCTGTCCCTACAGCAGATGACATTTGGCTTCCTCAGGATATGTACATCTCAGGCAATGGAAATGGAAGTCTCGATGCAGCAGGACTGTTGGTGAGTGCACCATGCACTTGCTACTGGTGGGTCAAGGTACTTGTCTGCTCCTCTGTCATCCTCACCTTCTGTTCTTCAGTCAAGCATATCTGCCCATATCCTCCTGTATAAAAAAGTTTGTGTTCCAGACAAGATCCTCACACACAGAGGTAGAAATGACTGTAGCTCCCCACCACTGCCAGCATAGACACTGCACAGGGCTAGGGGACATAAGAGGGCTTAGGCTGTGGTGGCATTTGGGGCTGGAACAGGAAACCTGACCACTACCAGGAAGACTTATAGGTCTCACAGAACCCCTCAGATAAATTGCTTCTGATTCTCTCAACAGCTGTAAATCACAACTGGTTCAGCATGGACCCTGTACCCATTACAGCCATTATGTTTCACCTCCTCTCACCAAGGTGTAAAGACCTGGAAATGTGATACAATAGAAGTAATCATCCAGGAACAAATTTAGCCCTTTTCCTGAGCAATTCACTCCTGTTTCTGAGCAAATCCTATATACATGAAGTTTTGAGGGCTTGTTAGTCCTGTTGGCAGGGTTTGAGATCCACAGTCTTACTTAACTGTGTTTGATCCCTTTGTATCTGAATACACAGCAGAACAATGAGCCTTGAAAAAAGGATATGAAGTGCTTGATGAACATCCAAAAAACATGCAGCAAAAAGGGCTTCTTCGTTGGTATAAAACCCACTGTATGTGTAAACTGATTATCATACTTATGTAAGAATGTATTACGGGGTATCATTTAATCATGAAAATTAATTGGAGGTTTGGAAACTAAAGCCTATTGCAGATTCTTTGAACTGAGATTTGAGTTTGCACAAATCTTCAAACTCTTTGTTATTTAGATTTTTCCATCTGTAAAATTGAGATAATTATCCAATTAATCCTTAGGCTCAGTACTTCAAGATGCCACATATTACCAATTGTCTCTGGCTCATAGAAGGCATACATCACTGCTTTTGTTTCTTCCCACATATAGAAAAATAGAGAACAAAACAATACTGCAACTAATTTTCTACACTAGTGCCCAGGACAGAGTGAGAATATAGTCCAGAAGGTCTGTAAACTGTCTCCACAATAAGTGTTCTTAGTATCTGAAGCAAAATCCACTAATATCTTCTCCCTGGCAATATGTGCAAAGTGACTGAGCAACCAGAGAACAATTATCACCATAGGTAGATGTGATTATTGCTGAGACATCTCACTTGCTCATCCATGGAAAAATGATCCTCACTCAGACCAGAAGCAGTTCAAAGCAAGCTGGGAGCATACAAGGTTCACCAATTATTTCTGAGTGTTTACAACCCTGAGTAGAGAACTAGTTCAGGCAAAGTGAGAGCTGACTGCAACCTTTGCCCAAATCTTTAACCAAACCTGACACAAATTCAGTTAACATTCACTTTCCTGCGCTCTTTCTCTGTAGATGAGAATGGGATAATGTACAAATTAATGACTCTGACCTGGTTAGAGCCAGCAGTGATCAGAAAGTACAGCCTTATGACACTTTCAGTCTGATTCCTGGGGAAAAAGGAAGACATCCACAGCTCTGAGGGACCCTGTGAAAGTGTGGGAGCTCTGTGCACTCTGATCAACATACCTTGTTCATTGTGAATGCTGTGTCAACTCTGCATACTGCTACTTTTTTACTTCACTGTTTACTTAAAAGTTAAATTCCACACTCAAAATTATTTCAGGCACATTTTAGAACTAGGATAGGATAGGATAGGATAGGATAGGATAGGATAGGATAGGATAGGATAGGATAGGATAGGATAGGAGAGGATGTGTTTGTGTTTGTGTTTAGTTTGTGTTTGCTTGTCATAGTTTAATGGTAGCCTTTAGTTTCACCTCCTTAAGTCTACATAAAAAGAGAAAAATGGCAATAAATTCTATTTTTGAGTCTAGACACAATCTCTGTTTCTATATCACTTTTCCTTGTTTCAGAAAATGCAACTAATGTTAATTAAAGGCTGGTTTGTTTTTTTCTGAACTTGATTTAGGATGGAGGTACATGTTATTGTGAGTCAACTGGAAGAGCTCACATTTACAGCTCTGTTTGCCGCTTTGTATAGCTCTGTTTGCTACTCCTTGTGTCAAATACAAGACTGTTTAACCCTCAATGAGAGGGCCATGATGACTTCACTAAAAACAAGTCTAAGAGGCAACTTGACCATGGCCTACAAATACGTCCCTGGTGAAGCAGCTACTTGCAACACAAAGCTCTTCAAAGAAAAGATATGAAAGAATCCTGTGACTGGAAAGCAAGCAAAAGCAATTGGTAAGAAAAAAAGTGAAAAAATTGTTGAACAAATAACATGCATAAGGAGAAGCGGAATTTCCATCACTGAAAATCCTGCAGTCCAAATCAGATATGAAATGCCAGGGGTGAGAGGGGTGAGGTAGCAATAAACCTGGTAAGATTCTGCAGCCACATTATGCACCGTATCAGACAAGATCATTGTACTGTCTACTTCTGGCTCTGCAGTTGTTATGACTGTAACTCCACATTCTCACACGTGCCTGAATTTCCTCTCCATTCATCATTGTCCGGTCTCAGGATTCTTATTCTGTCCCATGGAACAAAACACAGATATGAAGCCTGAATCCAAATTCAAACTCTTTCAGAATCTGAGGCTAGAAACCTTGGATTTCATCTTCTGGCTTTAATGAATTTTTAAACTAAGAGAGAAAAATGTGGCTTTAAAATTTTTTTTCTATTCAATGATCTCTTATTTCCACTGCTTGACATAAAGCTGTTGGCTGCTTTATAATGCTATATAATCCAAATAACGTTTATATGCCTTGTTTAGACTATTGTAGTTCTACCGTAGAAAAAGCACAGGTGAAATTTCATGTAAGCATAGCTAAGAGAAGTGCTGATTTTCACTTCTGTTTCTCCTATGACTTTGTTTTCTCAAGAGGAAGGATTCTTTCAGTAACTGAACAGGTGATGTAGCTACAGCATGCTGCACATTCATAATGAATCTGTAACTGTTTGATGCAGCATCTACATTGCATTGCAGGTTTGCAGTTTGATTGTCCCAGAGTCCCTGTCCTGCCACAACACAGTCCTTCGTCCTGTTACATCTGCTGGTCCCACTCAAACAGACCTGGCTCCCAACATCATTAAATACAGCTCTGGTTTGCACTGTTGAAGGCAGTGAATCACAAAAGTTCCACAGAGTGCTGCTCAGTTATGTCCCTGAGCTTGGCTTTAGGCTTGGATAAGGTCCATGGTTCAAATCACAGTTAACCCAGTGTCAAATACTGTTAGCCCAGTCTGTCCTTCTGCAGGCAAATGCATCTTCTGTCCCCTGGCAATGGTCAAGGGACTTCTGGAAGAGGGTTCTGTTTTTGCAATTCAGATGTGAGCTACTCCAAATAGCTTGGATTTGAATTGATTAGCTGCAAATTTTACAAAGTCTTATGCATCTAATAATGCTATTAGATCTAAAGCCAGCTTTTTGTGCTCTGCTTTAACTAAGTTTTTAGTAGACCAATAATATTTGTTTCTCCCTTCCCTGATAATCTTTACAGAATAAAACATTGCCACAAATAATAGGTTTTCTCACAATTTGAAAACTGTCAAGGCAAAGTCATGATATTTATTGAAAATTAAAGTTGCAGTCTGAATAAAAGATTCTTTTAAAGAAATGGGGATACTTTTTTTCCGATAGCAAACACCACCACCAAATGCTTTGTTATTTAGAAAAAATGTGATAGAAAATTATTTGAATAAATCAGAAACACAGCTGAAGAACATTATTATTGTCAGTCTTGGTGATTCCTCATGGGAGAGCATCCTTCAGATCCCACTGGGGTATCTATATTGTGGCTGGCCCACAGAGAAAAAAAAGTGTTTTGCAAAGCTAGACAACCCTCTTCTCCTGAGAGATAAATAAATACACCTCCTGCCTATGCTGCTCTAGTCCAGACAATATGTTGTGTGTTTATGGAAGTAAAAGCCTGGGGAGCTGTGCCAGCATCAATGGAAACCTGCAGCTCATTGTGCCCAGGACGGGCACCCTTTGCAGAGATGCTGTGCAAGGATGCATAGTGCTGTGTGGAGAAACACAAAACTTGGAGAAACAACATTGCAGCACATTAAATGCAGACAGTGACTTTCTTTCAACTTTCTCGCAACTTTGCAGCTCATTTAATTATGGTACCTCAACTTGACTTGATTGTAGCACAATCAAACCCAGTCCAAGTCATGGCTGGTTTATGGAAATCTGCATCACTGTTTTTTCTACCCATGGGAAGAGCTTAGGCTTCTCACATTTTTTAGAACACCTATGTAAAGCTCTGAATATTCTTTCACTGGCAGGCTGGGAGAACATGTCAGTAAGAAGCTACAGTAGCCATGTCCTGGTCTAGGCAACTTCAGATTTCAGACTCATCTGGGATTCTTGTTTTGAACACCAGCACAGGGCAGTCCAGTCTACTCTCATCTCAGAAGCTGCAGATGACTATGGTCACCAGAAGTGGTGGCAGCCCTTCCTGGGCACTAGGCACAGTCATAATCTTGGTAGATGTTTTGGACCTTCACTCAGATAACACCACCAAGACTTCAGCAGTGCTGAAGCAGTCAGGCCAAGAGAAGTGTGGATGGCTCCCATTCATTTCAGTGGATAACTAGCTTTTAAGACTGGCTGTAGAAATTTCAGTCACCAACTTTATGAGCCCTTTCACTTTAGGTGAGCCTTTCACAAACACGCTAGGCAGAGTTAAGGTGTGCTTGGTCTTATCACGTTCTGATATTGTTCTCATTGGAAGAGATTGTCTGTAGGAATGAATCTGTAAATCTGAATACATTAACTGTCATAAAGAATTTAGTGACTTATTTCTATAATTGAGAACTTCAAGCAAAACCAGGATATTCATTGTCATCCCAGTAGCAAAAAATATGCTGGATCCCATGGCTATGCCTTGCTGAATAAGGAAGATTCTCAATAGGACTCCACAAAACAGCAGTGAAGGCAGACAATTTAATAAATGAGTATCATTTTGTATCTATGAGCAACATCCTCCCTTTCTAATACAAAGTGGCTGTGGTATTTAGCGTAGATAATGTATTCCACTTCCAGTGTTGGTATTGATGTCCTTTCAAGTGAACAGAATACACAGCCAATAATGAGCTCTTGCTGTTAAGATGTTCAGCAATGAAATAATTAACAATGTTGATGTGTAAATTAGGCTTCAGAGTTGAAATTGCCTTGGCAAACCACATTTCTCTGGCTCTTGGTTCAGCAGAGCAGGTGAGAATTGGCTGAATGCTAAACAGCAGCAGTCCCTCTACAAGCACATGCGTTAGGGTCACAGGTCATTCTAGACCAGAAGTGCTACCTGCCTTGCTAATATTATTATTCAAAGAATGACATATCTTCTTTAAACAGTCTCCTTTCTCCTTTTTTGATGCTCTTCACCCTGGCATCTTGTTCTGTGCAGTGGAGGAACACGGACCCCACATCACAGCAAAGGGAGAAGCAATTTCCCCAGGTCTCACCTTCTTTGGGGCTCCCACAATCATAGAACCATAGGATGGTTCGGGTTGGAAGGGACCTTTAAGATCATCTAGTTCCAACTCCCCTGCCACAAGCAGGGACACCTTTCAGTAGACCAGTTTGCTTGGGGTCCCCATCCAAACTGGCTTTAAACACTCCCAGGGATGGGGCATTCACCACTTCTCTGGGCAACCTGTTACATTACCTCAACACCTCAATAGTAAAGAATTTCTTGCTAGTATCCAGCCTAAACCTATCCTCTTTCAGTTTAAAGCCACTTCCCCTTGTCCTGTCATTACATGCCCTTGTAAACAGTCCTTCTCCCGCCTTCCTGTAGGCCCCCTTCAGCTGCTGGAAAGTTCTATAAGCTGTCCCCAGAGCTTTCTCTTCTCCATACTGAACAACCTCAACTCTGGCTAGCCACTTGTATGAATATCTGAATGCCCTCTGCCATCCCCATACTGGATGCCATGGAAAATATAAGCTTTTTCAGAGTACCTCATGAAATATTTTAATCTCAGCATCTTTTCCCATTCCTTTGCCTACACCAAGAATGGATAGCCAGACTGCCTACCTTGTCTCTTCTCCAGTCTTTCTTTTAGAGGCTTTTCAGGCTAAGGACACACCAAGAGGTATTACAGCTGAAGAGAACTGTGTGCCCAGGTCAAAAGGAGTAGAGAAGCAAATTATGCACCTGCTATTTTAGTAGGCATTTATAAAGACTTCTGTCCTTTTACTTTCTAAAACAAGAAAAAGCAGGATCATGCAATTAATGGCATGTTTGCACAAAATATATAAAGCACTGAATGTTAGCCAAAGTCAGTATTTCAAGTTAAGTGTTGCTTGCATTGTCATATGAATTTCTGACTTCTACTTCCCTTTATCTTCTTCCAATGAGACTGAGAGTGGAGAAAACTCAAAACCCTGTAGTGCTCTTAAACTCTGCTTCAGAGATAGAGTCTCCAAAATGGTTTACCTCTTGCAAATCTAAGGCTGTAGCTATCCACAAGTGATTCCTAGGGCAAGGCTTAGAGGGAGCAATCTCTTTCACCTGGGCAGTTGTTCTTTCAGGATCACATCATTGGAGTACAAGAAATGTGGAAACGAAGAGAAGTTGTTCTTTGTGGTATGAAAGAATGTGCTGGTTATATACTGAGTCACTATTGTGTGGATATTATTTTAAAATATTTGACCTGCTGAGGTCTTATCTGCTGTGGCTTATGTGTACTCAGCTAGCACAAAGACTCTGCCACTAACATTAAATTATTTGTCTCCTTTCCCCTTATTGAACCTTAAGCTTGAGCAACGTCTGATAGGAAACAGACAATCCAGCATTTTAAAAGCACCATTATAAGCATTTCACTGCCATAAATGAAAAGAAAAACTTGTTCAGTGCAACTGTGATTGAATTGAACTACTTAATTTGTAGTATGCAAACATAACCCAGGACAAAAGAAACATTCTATATACAATAACAAGTGGGGTCTCCTTAAGGATGCCTCAAGTTTTGAGAACCTCAATTGAAATGGAAGCATAGACATTAAAATGGAAGGTGTGATTAAAGTGGTGATTCAGGCCCCTTGAAAAAAGCCTCAATTACCTTTACGTGCACATGCAGGACACTGTGTGTGCATGAGGTGAGGGAAAGACGTGTGTGTGATTCTCCAGGAAGTCACTGTTTCTGCTTTGTTCCTTTTTAAGACCTGTTTAGCATAATTTTGCTTCCTTGGGATTCATTCCATGTGGCCCATCTATACAGCTTCCCAGACTTCTGCCTCCACAGAACTTTGACAGCGATGCCTCTCATCCTATGGCGGGGTAGCCAAGAGTTTCCACTTTTACTGGACTCCATTAAGTAAGAGAATTCAGAGTTTGCAGCTTTCAGCATTCTAAGCCTAAATCGTATTGCTCATGGACATTGCGGACATAACACTTCTGTCTTTGACACAATGACTTTGGCATATACGTTGTTTTGCACGTACATAAAGATGTGCTTTTCTGTAGGGACAGATCCATGTCTAGTGTGTACTTTTTCTTAAATGCTTTTTCCTGTGTTTTCTGAGCTTGCATTTTTCTGGGCATAATCACAGCTCAGCCTGGAATGCATCAATCTAAGCAGTTTCTCTCCTCTTCCTTCATCCCACACTAACTTTCTATTCCCACACTGCTCTTTTCCTACAGTCCCTCTGGCTCTTTAATCAAGGACCTTTACACTAGCCAGGATAGTGGCCTATTTCTTCCATGTTATTTATCATGTGCTTAATCTTATGAATAAAGATAATCAGAAATATGCAATCAGAAAAGTGAGCCACCTTTCTAATGTATTACAATGTTGTGCATCCTCCAGACATTTTCACACCTGTTTAGAGTGTGTGCAATGGCGGGGGAAGCTGCCATTGAATTTGAATTGGGACTCCTCTGAATTAAAGTATTTCTAAAACTAACAGCACAAACAGCACAGTTAAAAACTTTATGTAAGCAACTCACAGAGCTCCAGACTCACACTGACAAACTCAATCCTTCAGGACTCCAGACTGTGAGAACAGTGCATTTGAAGAAGTACTTAAGTTTTGATGTTAACAAGAAAATTTCTCCTGTCATTGGACATGAGAACTTTTTACCAAAAGACAAGATTCCAGTGGGAATTCTTTACCTTGTTCTTCTGCACCATCTTATTTGCTGTTTGACTGCTTCCCATCCTAATGTTGGATGAAGCATTTCAGTAGGATGGAGAGCGTGGGAAGTACTTTGGGATAGATAGGGTTAGCGAAGGTGTAATCCTGCTGACTGACTTCACCCTCACACTGAAGTTATCACACAGAAGAAGCACCACCGAGGCCAGAGTTTTTACCACAGTGGTGACAGAGGCCAGTCACACTTCTAGTTCTCAAAATTCTTGCACAGCTCTGATTAAGAGTGAGTAAGAGAGGTCTAGAAGGCAAGCAGTTAGATGCACTGCAATAGCAGGGATGAGGATGAATTATTAATCAGGAAGGGAAATGTGTCAGTAGCTCTCACATTGCTGATACCTAAGGATAGGTGAAGGGATTGCACCTGTGCATCCCCTACACCAAATCCCACAAGGTTGCCCCTGCTGAGAATAGAAGTGGGCAAAGTAGCTATCTGCAAACAGTTCCATGTCAGGAGACAGATCCTCTGGGACCCTGCCCACCATTTATTTTCTTTCCCTTCCCCCACAAGGCAGGAGAATGGGGCTGGACCATCTGGTCCAAGATGTAAAATCAACACATAATGTTTTGAATGGAAAAATGCAATTCAAAATACAGTGACTCACAGGGCTCTTTTCTGAAAGATTGCAGTACCTAGCACCTCATAAGTTTGCCCCTGATTATAGAAACAGCTGGAGAGGGGCCTTGCACTGTCGCCTGAAATACAAACTTTGGATGGAAAATAATTTTGGTCTTAAGTGTTTTAAAACAAACCCCACCTCAATAGGAAGCTCTCATGACCTGATGTATTCCCTCTGTGTTTTTCAGATGAAGGAGCCCCAGAGCAAAGGAGATTCGCTGCCCAAGCCGGAGCCCAGGACCCTCTGGGGTGGTGAGGAGACAGGTAGGGGCAGCGTGCTGCAGGGCGGGCAGTGGGGCTGAGTGGGCAGCGTGCTCTGCTTCTGACACACCTGTATTCGGGGCTGAAGTGCTTTGTCTCCAAGCCAAGCCTAACTGAAGGATGTTTTTCATGTCAAAATGAGACACAGGCTCTCACCCACTGAGTGTTTGCTGGGCAAAAGCAACAACAACAACTCGCGTGCAGGATGGCTGCAGCACGCAATGTGCAGCATAGAGGCTCCAGAGGAATTATGCCATGACATAATGAGGAGAAACAACAGAATTCTAGCAGATCTGTTTAATAAGCTGTCAGACACATTTCGGCATTGACCTGCTGTGTGAGCAGAGCTTCCATTAGCTACAGCAAGGATCCTGTGAATGCCTCTGAGGGCAAAAGTGGCCACTCAGTGACCCCTGGTCTGTATGCAGAAGAACTGAGCTGTGCATGAAGAGGAGCCTCAGTAGTTTTAACATAGATAGAATAAATTGAATATATCGAGCTCACATGCATTCTTCTTACTCTGTCTGCTTTCTATCTCAAGAGTTTTGCTTTTTTGGAGGTATGTTGTGTGCTTTGTTTGTCTTTATTTTTTTTTTGCCTAATCATAAGTTTAGATATTATTTACAAATGAGAAGTATATCAGATTAACTTGGACTGTTGGTGCTGTGGTTACATGACTGCCTTTAAGCCAAGAAGAAAATTACCTGTGACTAAACAGTGCAAATGTCCCAGTAAACATAAGCTGCTCCTAACATGACAGTAGATGTCAGATCTTGAGGCAGATTTCACTTGGATGTTTGGGGAATTTTCTTCCTGCTTTCTTTGTCATTTTTGCAACTGTTCCCCTGGGAAAAATCCCAGAAGCCTCTGTCCCCATTAGGAGGAAATCTTTCACTTCCTTGCTTTGATTTTGAATGCTTAATGCTCTTGGTTAATTCCCCTGACCTATAACCAGTCTTGGATTCTATGCATAGAGATTAAATCCTGATCTAGATGATAAACTTTTATGAAACAAGTTTAGAAATACATTTAATTAGCTAAACACGCTCACTCAGTCATGAGATCTCACTGTAATATGTGAATGTTGCAAATTACATGGATTCCTAAGCAGTGAGAGGGCTTTCAATGTCCTTCACTCACTCCTGCCCTCTCTTCACTACCAAGTTACTGTCTTCTCAGTAAAGTTCACAGCTGGCTACACATGAAACCACATCTGGGGAATGACCCAGTTAAAACCACATTATTTAGGGACCACTTCTTGGCAGTGGTGATGAGATGGGGATGTTAGCTGTTCTTTTTCTTACCTGTGTTAATTAGCTATCCAGGTTAATTCCAGTCAAAGCAGAAGAAGCGCTCACGGCCTACTAATCTGGGACCATGTCCCAGAGCAGTTGAAGTCTAAGGGCTCTTCTGCCAGGACACAACTGTCAATTGTAAAGATTACAATTTAATGCCCATGGCATTTCTCTGTTTAATGAAACATCAGCTTTTTTCCAACTTTTCCCTCACCTTTTCCAATAAAGCCCTTTCTCCTGACACAAAAGCTAGCTCAATGAAAAATGTGATGAAAGTGCTCTAAAGGCACAGCTTGAAATTCAGCTTTACAACTTAGAGAATTATTTCACATTTTATTTTTCTTTTAATGCATTCATTTATACACTACCATATGGTAGCAGATCAAAGGTCTAATAAAGTTTAATTGCAGTTAATATACATGTCTCTCTGTTTGTCATACTGAAGTTGCACTGAAAATTAAATGTAAGAGTCTGTATTGAAAGCATGTGAATGCCTTCCAGATTTACCTGCAGGACAACCTCGAGCTGATCCTTCAGCTGATGGTGTCAGGCAGGAAACAGAACTCCATGGCAACTCAGATGCTGCAATTTGGAAGATTCGTGGTGATGTCACATTCTAAATTTTTTTGTGAAAAGTTGTGCTTCCAGTACTTGTAGCTTTGAAGAATTTTTCTCAAGTAAAAACCAAAACCATCATTTCACCTGACTTCAGACCTTTGCAAAGGGGATGGTGGTGTGACAGGTTGTCCCTGTATTTTGTGAGAAAGAACAGACACTGTTTTTCGGACTTACAGGACCTCCAAAACTTATAGGACAGTGTCATATTTTTGAAAAGCAGTACAGGGACCATCATCTACAACCTCTTCGTGTGTTATGCAGCTAAGAAATAAATCACACAAACACATGGGTTGTTGCAAGATTAATAGGGAAAAGCTCTAGGAAAATGTGGTAACAGAAGAGAAGCTGAGCATCAGGAGCCTCCTGGTTATTCATTTGTATTGGCTGGCTCCTGTCCAAGGAGAACTACTGCTATATATTTTATAGACATTGAAATAAACTAATTTAAAAGGCCATATTGAATGAAGACCCCACAGAAAAAGTTGCTACAATTTTCTGTAATTTTTGGTGTTGCTTGTAAAAGTGACATTGACAGTGGGCATGTGCCTACGTTGCTTCCTTACAAACAAAAAATACTATTTTTTTCTTTTGTAACAGTAGCCCAAGGTTTCTCTGTATTGTATTTTTTCTGCAATACATTTTGCAAGAGAAATCTGTGTGACTGCACTTCTCAAATGGTGTGGTTTGTCCGGGAAAGGGGTTCCCTAACGAAGGCAGAATATAATGTAGCAGCATGCTGGAATCCATCAGCCTTTACTATCACACAGCACAAATGGATCCAGTAACAGAACAGCCTGACTGAAGAGACCTTTAATTCTTTTCACACCAATGCAAGTGCTCTGAGGTAAATGTGTTTCAGAAGAGAGAAGGGCTAACTAAGGCTTGTTATGCACTACCTACTAGTTACCTTTCAAGGCCCTAGGCAGAGAGCAGGCTGTCCCCAGACTGATCACCTCAGGAAAGAGTTGAAAGCTTCTTCAAGGAAACCTACTGCTTCTTCAGCTCCTACACAGGAGAGGAGAGACTTCTGTTCATGTGGAGAAGAAACTATGTTTTAAACTTTTCCATGTAAACTGTAAATGACGTAGACTGATATCTATGACCATTTGAAAACCTCAGAAAACTTCCCACTTCTCAGGAATCAGTGGACTAAAGGGTGTGATCTCAGTCGCTGGCATGGATTAATTTAAAATCATTTCAACAATCAAAATGCTCTTTGATATCCTCTGTAGTCTCAAGCAAATATTTATATATGCTTTGTTGCTGCACTTCTCAGAAGGCAATATGTGAATCAGTTCAGTGCTGTGGAAATTAATTAAAAACCTTTTATTATAATCAGCATTTAATATGTTAGAGCAAAAGTGCTTAGTTTACCTGAGATATGCTATCATTTTCATTTAGATTATCACATCATTCAAACAGCATGGTCTTGAAATAATTACTGAAGAAGACAAGCTCTTGTCTGCCTAAAACACAGCAGCATAAACTAGTTTAGTGCAAATTAAAACAGATGAAAAATTGCTGTTGCTTTTAATATAGTTGCACAAAAAATAAGATTGCAAGTATGTTAAAAGCAATTGTAGAAAATGCAAGGTTGTGGCTTACAACCTGTCCGAAACAAAGTATTTAAAGCATCTCAGTAAAAATAAGTGAATTTATTCATATCCAGGAATTGAAAACTTTAAAATAAATACTTCCCCACAAAAAGCATTGAGGAGAACTGAACATTGTAGAACTGAACAATCATTGTAAAACTGAACAGAGATCTCATTAGAATAACTCAGATATGTAAACAACAAATAAAGAACATTCATTCTATAAACACACATATACATAACTACATGGATGTGAATCATCCCACTAAAACTAAGAAGGCTACTTGTTTACCTAAAAATAAAACAAGTGTCTGCACTGGTTTGTAGAACTGAGAATATACATTCTCCTACAGGGTAACTGACCATGCCCTTGCCTCTATAGCAACCTGACTGGGGAATTGAGATACTTCTCCATGCACACAAACCTTTTCCTCCTAGGTCTGTTAGTACATAACAGATGTATCAGAATTCCAACACAGTTTTAACCATAGAAATTACAGGTTCTTCTCTGCTGGGCATGTTTCCCAGGCTCTCAGCATTGCACTCTGCCTGCACATCTTCCAGCACTCGCATGAACATAGAATTTTGAAAGGCAGTGAAAGTTGAAGGGACGCTATCTGCATGACAGGTATTCCATTTAAAGCAAGGGCTAGAGGTATTCTACTTATGACAGAATTACCTTAGCTGTTCTAATTGTTTTATATTATCCTTCACTTAAAAAAAGACAAAATACATTCTTTCTCTTCCCATTCAGGAGGGACTGGCTGAGGGACAACACAGCAAACTCTACGCTAAGTGTTTTGAGAGGACAAGTGCAGGTTTTTGTGGTGTTACAGTGCTGTTTAGAGGGGCCCTGTGGGTCACACATGCCACTCCGAGGCCAGACTATGATTAGAAGCAGGTCAGTGTGGCTTTTGTCTGGTCAAGGCTTGGAAACCTCCAGGGACGGGGTTTCCTCCAGCTCTCAAGGAAGCCTGTTCCCAGGCTGTACTACGCTCCAGGTGGCTGTTTTGATTCCTAATGGCCAAGCTGAACACTCATCTTGCTGCCACTGCTCCCTCTAGCACCTTCTGTCACCACTGGGAAGAGTTTGGCTCTGGTGTCATTGTAGCTCTTCATCATGAAGTCATAGGCTGCTGTTCAACTGGCTTTGGCCTCCTCTTAATCAGATTATACAAGGTGAACTCTTCAGCCTCTCCTCAGCAGTCCTGAGCTAGAACCCTGACCAGTAGAACCGTAGCAGCTCTCCACTCTGGCTCTCTCCAGTTTCTTAACATCCTTCATGAAGTGGGTGGCCAAAATTGTCCAGTTTTCCACATCCTATTTGACTTCACCCTATGAAATAAAAACAAGAGAAAGTGATCCCTTTTACTTGAAATAATTTCAAAGATGACTTTGAATTCATGATGTTCCACTAAAGGTGACTGTAGTTGATGATGGTGCTTTCAGAGTGGTGGCTTCAACTTGAGGCAGCCAGGAAGAAAGAAAGGCCTGAGAGAGAAAAGAAGGCAAAATGAAGAAGCAGATTAAGGTGACAAGATCACTCCAAGGTGTAGTGGAAAAGTTGGAAAGAAGACAGAGGGAAAAAAAACAAGGCTGAAAAGAAGACATGGCAAATACCAAGGGAGCAGTGCAGGAAATTATACCCTGACACTTTTGTTACACTGTGATCCAGGACAAATTGTAGACTAATATGATCTACTTAGCAAATGGGGATGGGTCAAGTTTGAAATCATGTAAGCTAAGAAGTTTCCTTCTCCAGAGAGGAGAAGTCCAATGGCAAAAAGAGTCCTCCAAATAATTGTCTCACTCTACATCACTGACCATGTTGCTCAGGAGCTTTGTGATGACAGCCCTTGAAATAGATCTTTCATAATTTCAGTCCCTTTATAACTCCGCAGGAGAATTAGACTTGAGTTTTGAAATGGAAGGTCCAAAATATCTTCTGTTAGGGAGTTTTTGTCAGCTTTCTGTGCTGTTCCCTTGCACCAGCATACCCAAGCTTGCCTCGCTGCCTCTCAGCTGACTGAGGAATGACTGAATAAGGGGAATCAGATCTGGAATTTGAACTGGTCCTTCTGGAAATGCTATTTGAAGTCTTCCAAAACAATGAACAAATTTTCCATACAAGGACTTCCTCTAAAAATTACTTCATTGCATTGAGGGCTGTATACTACCCTCCCCACAATTCTGCAAAAGTCTGACTAACAGCAAATTGCTCAAGAGAAAATGAATAAGTAGAACTTCACTTTACACAAGAAAAACGGTCATATTTTTTGACTTTTTCCTTAGTTCTGGGAAAAAAAAGGAAAATCCCGTGACAAAACCAAAGGAGGGAACAGCCCTGACATCACGAGGGTTGGCAGTTGTACTCCAGACCAGAAAATGTTTATGGAAAGATGAGGACTAAATTTTTATCCTATCGAATCTGTGCATGGTAAAGAAGTGCCTTGGCAGGCAGGATCAGAGACGGCTTTCATCGTGTTTGCACCTTGCTGCCTTGCATATTTCCCTGGAGGTTTTGCAGCACAGATGTATCCTAAAGTTTTTGGAGGTAAAAGAGAACAAATTCCTCTCAGAAAATATAGTCTGGAAAATAGCTTTCTCTTTTAATAGAAGTCAGAGCATTGTCTGTGATTCTTGCAGCCCAGAATGGCTCTACGACACTCTGCTGTTTCCGTGGGATGTTGTGTTTGGGTGACCTGCCTTCAGCTGTTGTGCCGTGTTGCTATGTGCAAAGGCTGACAGCTGGTGTGTTTCACTCCAAATCAGTGCCTGCCTTTCACTCCGAAGTGAAGTAATACCTACAGGCAGGGCCAGATTCCAGTTCTCTATGGAAATGCCCCCAAAACAAGTGTAAATACTACCAAAACACATGCTTTGTACCCATTTCCTGATCAGTCACACAATACTTCCTCTTTCTATATGGAGTTCCCCACACACTCACACACCAGCTTCCCTTTTTTTTTTTTCCTTTCTCAGCAGTCTAAACATTTTGTGTTGTGAAAAGAATTCAGCATCTCAGCAGTTACAAATTTCTTGTAAGCTGCCCCACAGAAGTGTCAGGATGCTGAGCCATGCTCATGGATGATGGCATATAGCCTGCAAGCCTGTTTTTCTTTCCCTGGAGCCAATTCAGAGTAAAATGTGATTTTGAAATCTATTTGAAGATCTTCTGTGAAAATGGCGGTGTCTTACGAAAGAGGACTTTTTACAAGACAGTAGCTGTAAGATATTGATAAAATAGTTTTTAATCAGTTTAGCATTCTTAAACTGCTTAAAGAGCGTTTGAATTGCCTCTTTGTTCCAAGCAAAGGTTCTCTTGGTCCAGGATCTCATCTCCAGTAATGGTCCATGCTAGATACCATGCAGAGGTGCTTCGCAGTCTGTGACAGCATTAGAAGTCCATTAAACATCAGATGGTAACCTAAAATAAAAGTTGCAATTTTTTTTCTAAGTAATTGGTAAAGCAAAAGAAACACAGAAATAAGAGAAATAATATTCTCAAAACATTCTTGATAAAGGCAAATGAGTGAACACCAAAGCTTAGCTTCATTATACCTTTTGGGGGGGAAATTTGAATCTTATAGCTGTGCTGCACAAGGTGGTCCATTGATAGTTTTCCAAAAAAGCTAAGTAATCCCTGAATTAACAGGACTTGAGAGACACTGTTAAAGGCACAGGATACTGAGAAATGCTCAGAGAAGTTTAAATCCTTTCCTGGCAGCCTCAAATAGGGTCCCACAAAAAAGTGAGACCTGATGTATCAGTCTCATAATACTCTTCCATTTAAAAACACCACATCTGAGAATAAAAATGTGTATAAAGAAAAAACACTCATTATATTAATGAAATAATGTTGGTTCTCACAGTTTCTAACCTCATAATAGCCTTCCCCCCCACTCCAAGAACAAAGCACATTTTCATCTTGTTTTTAACAAATGTGTTCACTACTTCATTAGTCACTACTGTACAAATAAGTATGTTTCAGTGAGCACAAATACATGAATGGAAACCATTTTATATTACTCTATGATTCAATTCACACAGTCAAAAAGACCTGGAAGTTTACTAGTTGCAGTTGCAGCACCTAAAGACAAATATATTGGAAATAATCAAGGTGAATGCTCTGGGATTTGAGTGCTTACAGATCTTTCATCAGTGTGACCTAAGACTAGATGAAAGAACTGTAAGTTCTGTGTATACTGTTCAACATGGAAAAGCTAAAGAAGATAGAATAAATATTAATTAAACTACAAGCACAATCACAGCAATAAATAAATAGATATATATACACAACATATATATATACACACATAATACTAAATATGAAAAATATGTGGTCTGTAAAAAATACTTCACAAATGCTATCTCCAGACAAAGCAGAGCATACTTTACTACCATGCACTACCATTTTGAAGCAGATGTAGTGAAATCAAAATAGGATTAGGCAGATACAGAGTTACAACTCAGCTGAATCTGGCATATGCAGATCGTTGCGTATTTCATGCTTTCACATCTCGACCACTGGCACAAACAGATTTTCTTCCTTTCTGAGAAATTCCTTTTATTTTCTCTGTTTCTTGTCTGCCTCCAAGCACTAAGGAACTCAAAATTGTGGAACAGGTCCAAAACAGAGTGCTACTTGCAAACCTCATGGAACTTGGAAGAAGACAGCATTTGATTTTGATCCAGAGTCCAATAGCTGTAATTTAAACCTCTGTTTTGAGTCATTTAGTCTGGGTCAGTCAACAAAGGAGCGAAACTGCTGTCAAGTTTTGATTTGTAGGAGATGGGCTATATGTCCAATGAGTTAAGCATGAGATTGTAAGTCACAAGCCTTACAAAATGTTTATTCTATTTCAGGCTCATCATATGACAGTGACCCAAGTCATTCAACTTCTCCATCTCCTCATTCTTTAAAATGTCACTGTTAATATTTGCCTGTGTGAAGGTTTAAAGAGCTCTCAATAAAAATATGCACCAGTGAAAATCATTGTTGTGTGAAAATCATGAATACTAGCACTAGTAACAGAGATCCCTACAACTGTAGAGAAGTCCACAGTGCTATGCTTTGCAAGTGACTAAAGGCTGCCATTCACAGCCAAATTATGCTTAGCCTTTCCGCATTTAAGCTTGAAATTTGTCTTCAGTGGTTCATCTGTCCATACAAGTGAGTAGAACACCAAAGGCAAAAGTCTTGTTTTCAATCCCCTATGTCATTGGATAGTACTTTGCTTAATCTCTTTATGCTTTAATTTCTTCACCTGGCACTTTATTTGTATTTCTAAAGAACTCCACTGTCAACAAAATACAAGCTGCTTAGTAATATTTCCTATATTGCAGCAGGCTGAGGTACGTTCACAACATGTCAGAGTTCCAGGACTTAATTTTTCTGATGCCCTATTAAAAATACATACAGATGGTTGATTCTCTTTCTCATGTTCTTCCTTTTATAAAAAAAAAAATCATATTTTTATAGCATTATTAAGCCTGTCTTGTGTGAAAGATCAAGGCATTATGTTCAGCTAGGCAGAGAGGTGTTGCGGTCATCTCACTGAGGGTATAGAGATTAGTGTCACACTGAGAATTATGTACCAGTCACACTGCATTCACCAGCAATCCAATAAGCTAGAACTGCTCTTCCCCATGCCTGCATGCAAGCATTTTCTGAAAAAATTGTTGTATTGTAAGGTTCTGATGGGAGCATTATAGAAGTATCAGCAAGTACTTGGAGCATGGCACACTTGCAAATCTGTATTCTTTTTTCTTTTTACAAGTTTAAAATAACAATGCAGCCAGTGTGTGTAAGATCAATGGTACTGAGCTCAGAGTTTGCCTTGCCCACCGAGCAGGCTGGGATCCATGTCTGTCTCCAGCTTCAGCTGTGACAACTGAAGAGGCTGTGCCCAGCTGCTCATCACCTGGCTGACTCATGCAAGTCAGTGGGAGCTCCCACATGGAGATCTGCCAGCTGCTCCAAGGGTTGGTCACACCCACCATGTGGGTGCTGATGAGCACATGAGCACAGGAGTGAGGAAGTCCTTGCTGGAGGCTGGAAAGGTCTTATTCTCACAGCCCATGGTCTACTGCATGACTGTGCATGGGTGGGCGTCTGTGTTTGTCAATCCTCCTGATTCTTATCCTTGAAATGAGTGAAAAATTAGAGATAGTCAAACATGAGTTAAGAGGAAGAGACAAGAAACCTCAGAGGTAAAGTTGTTGGACCTGATATACACAGCAGCAAATGCAAGACTTGTTACACAGACAGCTAGGTTGTATGTTCCAGCATCTTCTTTTGGTCTGGAAATCTAGTAAACCTATGGACAAAACACTTGAACTCTTCTTTGTGGAATCACACAAAGCATTTACAAAAATGTAAAGGCAGCTTCTAGCAAAGTAAATAAAGCCCATAACAAAGGTTTCCAGTTCACTTCAGGGCTTAAAGTGTTCAAAAAATAATTTGGACTAATTGGAACACTACAAAGAGATTCACAGTGCAGTGAATGACTGAACAGGTTTGAAAATGGCATTTGGAACTGAGAAAGATAAATTAATGTTGGGAATGTTTGTGGCTTTTTCTTTTTGTGTCTGCCTGTGAAACAGCTGTGGGACTTCCTCGTCTTACCGTAAGATTCTTTGTGGTGATCGTGTGCTGTGGGAAAAACACTTTCCTGGCATTTCCAACATGTTGGAGGTTGGCAGATGATGCTACCAGCTGTCAGTTCAATGGGAGTATGGTTATACTTCCTTCTTTCCTTCCCACAAATCTGGATTCAGGACCTTTCTGGAATAACAGCCTTTTAGGTGTCAGTGTTCCAAGTCTCTCATTTTTCACTGTGATGGGTAGCTCCTGCTGGGAAGGGAAGCAGGGCTGTAATATGAGATATCTAGGTAGCACTCCTCCAAGGTACAGCAAATGCCTGCAGTGACTGCTCTGGCTCTTGCCATCCAAAATTGTCTGTTTACGACGCAGGTAATTACACAAATAAGGTTGGCAGATATGGAACGTGTGTTGCTGAACAGTAATCTTAATCCAGATAGTAGAATGGGAGAAAGTTAGCCCTGCATTTAACTTTTGGTTCTGCCACAGACTTCCCTCAGATGAGACACATTGTCTACCTTGTGGTTTAAGTCCCACCTTTGTAAAATAGACGTAATACTTCTTTCACATCTTTCTGAGATGATATCAGGCACAGTGCAAGGCAAGATAATGCCAATTAATTTCAAGAAAACTGGTATGTCTTGCATATCCAGTGCAATACACAGCCACACAGGGCTGCTAGCTGGAAGCCAAGATGTATAATTCAACCTTGAGGAGCACTAAAACAATGTTACAAGTATTCTTCCATGTCTATAACTAAACTGGACTAAGGTCAGAAATCTCTGCCTAACATACACAGTGTTTAAACTTGCCACAGGACTTTTTCTTTTTATGTAAATATATAGAAATCAGGAATAAAATGACCAGCTCTCTTGGGGTATGTTGACAATATGATCCTCTAAAGTGATTCCACATATTTCACATGTGAAGTTTCAGAAATAAGAAAAAAAAAAGCCACCTGTAATTCAAGTCAGCCTCTACTTATCTGTGAGTTCCAGCACCAAACACCTTCAACTAAACAATAGACACTGCCTGATTCAGGCCACGGATGCACTGAGTTGCCTTCAGGGTGCTTATTTGTCTCTTCTGACCGAGGAAGGTACCTTTGGTGACTATATGCCTAACTTGACTACCAAAACTTAAATATATTATGAATGACTATACTAATATTTTTACTCCATTTTGGACCACTTACCTAGGGGAAAATTAGCACTTCTTCCCTTGTTCTCTAGCTTAGACTAATTAATCCACACTCAATAACCTCGCATTTATCTGGGTCCTACAAGGGACCAAGTTTCTCCTAAAATTATAAATCACTAAACACAAATCACTATATATAAAATCCTGTACAGCATGCATGTTTTGCATCCTTCAGCCTGGGAAGCCTTTTAACACATCCTGAAAGAAAACCTCCTTCAAATAATAAGGCATATTGAAGCAATCAATGTACTGGCAAGAGGCGTGGTATCACCAAGAGGAAAAGCATTGACACCTGGAAGTGTGAGTCTTCCTTTATCACATCACCAAGAATCGAAGTCATTGTTTTGAGTCAGGACCCAGCTGAACTTCTTTCTAGCAAAAATTCCTCTCTTTGACAAATTTTCTCACTATTTACATTCGGTGCCTTATCTCCAAGATTGCTGGAGGAGTTACAGGCTTAAAGAGATCTTTCTTTTAAGATAATGAGCTGCTGCTGATGATAATGATGATCATGATGATGATGATAATGATGTTCATCATGATGATGGGGGTTTTGTATACACATAAAACACATTGAGATATCATGGTAGCCAACACCTAGTGGAACACTAGATGAAGAGATAAGGGAAAAAGAGATTACCCTATAGCTAGGTTAGTTCAGCTAACATTTGTATGTTAGCACATGTATTTCATGCAAGAGGTGCAAGGAAACTTGTTCAGATTATGTCCTTGATAGAAAATGCCTAAATGCCTTTCTGCTATTATTCCTTGAAAACTAAAGTTTTGGAAGAAAAAACCTGAATGCAAGAATCAGCTGACAGTACATGCTTACACTATTCATTCTGGAGCTCCTTACATAAGGCTGCCTTGTGACCAAAGGAAACCAGAAGACCCAATGCATAGCATCACTAAGAATCTTCATTTTTCTCACGAGTCTTTTTTTATCACTTTTCCATCATATGTTTTCACCTCCTTTTCCATATTAACACTATTCAGTTCTAATAAGACCGGATTTTGTGCAGTCACAGCACATTAAACTTCGTAACATTGATAATGAATTTAAGTATCTGTCACCCAATGCGGTTTTATGAGAACTCTAAGCTACACAATATTGCAAGGACCTTTACTAACCTTGGAGTGGCACACTCCCAAGGAAGGCACACTCAGAGGAAGGTATACAAATATGCTTTTTCTGCAGTCACCCTGCTACGGGCCAAAATACCTGCAATATTTACTCACAAAGGCACAGTGACAAAAACTGCGTTAGACTAAAATCCATGTCCTGGAAATAAGATGGAAGTCAGGGCATTGTTTATCAGCTATTCTAACTAGAGGTCAGCTCGTCTAAAGAATGCTGTAATTTTCCACTGCTTTCTACAAGGATGGGAATTACTTTTTTCTCAGCACAGCCCTGCATCACTCTGTGATCCTGTGAGCGTAATCCCTTGGCACTAAAGCCTCTTATTGACAATGCAGTAAACCTGCTCCGTAAGCACCAGAAAAGGGAAATAAAATATGTTCCAAATTTGTGTTTGACAAAATATGGCACTGAAATCAATTAGATGTTTCCAGATCAATAAGGGCTTCAGTCAATAAACCTCCTGTCAACACAATGTCTAGCAGACCTGTTGACAGCATTTGAAGCCCCTGATTTAAAATCTCTGTTGGGGTTGTTATTAAAGCTGTTATTCAGTTCCTTATCTTTTTGCTGCTACTCATAGACATCATTTGTTGGGGCAGCCTGAAGGTCTTGTCTGAAAGTTTTGGCTGTTGCACGTGAAAGTTAATTACAAGGTCAGACACTTGTTTGTTTGTGATTTACAGGAGGAAAATAAAAGCTTTTGAGGTTTTGCTTCAGAAGGCAGATGCTGTTAAGGAGTGCCATTCTCTTCTGTATTTGGGGGCTATATCATTCCTGCAGTTCAAAGACTGAATTTCATCTTTGTTTAATTAATCCAACGCCAAATACTGATGAAAATATTTGCAGAATTTGAAGAAGTTTCCTTCCAGAGTCAGCCAAGTAATTCTAGGAACCTGCTGCATCCCAAGGTCTTGATTCAGCAAGATAACTAAGCAGGAATTCATTTATTCAGCATTGAATTCATTGCCAAACTGAAGTTCAGAAGCTATCAAATCAAATTCCTGAAGGACTGAGGCACTAAATTCCGCATTAGACAATGAGGACCGGGACAGAATCAGAAAAAAGCTCAGAGGTTCCAGTTACCATGTGGGCTGCTGAAGTCTCTGACCTTCCTCAAGGGCAAGAGGGAGAAGTTTCTGTGTGTCCTGTAAACAGTGTCAGCAGGACCAACACCTATCTGCCCACCGCAGATGAAGAAGCCCTCCAAACAGCAATGCTTTTCTGGGGAGACAAATCTACACAGCCCAGGTACTGCTGAACATGCTTTGAACTGCATTGAGCAATACAGGCCCACACTAGGGATGAGCTTGTGTTCATTCTTTCAGATATATTGAATCCTATCCCTCCTGGCTTTACTTTAGGTATGTCCCAGCCTGTGTCAGCAGGACCCTGGGGTGACCCATACCAGTAAGCCAGCATGTTGTGCCTGCTCCACCCTATGCCCAAGTCACCCATGGTTCCAGCACAGTCTGTGTCTTTCTGCATCTCCCACAGCCTGGCAGTGGGGTCCTGGTTTGGATGCTGCCATGGTGAAGAGCTCCATGAGCATTTGCTTACCTAGTGCTACTTTTACAGGGAATACAGTTACTTGGCAGAGCCAAATGCTTCACGTGCGGTTACAAATCACACCAGTTCTCTTCCTTCTTGCCAACAAGCAGCAGTTCCTGGACTTTTCAGAGTTGGTTAACTCTGTGACTAATAAAGCAGCATCATGCCACTCAGAAGTGTGATATAAGACTGTCAGAATGTCAGTATGGACCCTAGGTCCGTGCAGGTAAATCTGGGTTACTGGGTTAGCTGATCAGTTGGCACTATCTAACACTGCACTGTCACTTGAGAAGGAAAGAAGAGGCAACTATTCAGTGATATGCTCCAACCCATCCCTGGCTTACAGGAATTTGTGATACAGGAACATTCCGGGTCAGACCTCCTGCCTGTGTAGTCAAATCTTGGGTGTTTTTTTCCCTATTGACTTGTCCACCCATTCTCAAACTCATCCTTACTTCTGGAGTGTGCACATCCTGGGGCAAAGAGTTTTATAAACTTTTAATATTACATCTGTGGAGTCTCTCGTTCCTTTTTATTTTCAGTGTCCACCTTCTCCTTTACTTTATTTTATGCTTTGAGAAACTGTTAATTTAGAATTTCAGGGGAGTTTGTCAATTTTTTATGCTGAGGTAGAAAAGTAACATGAGTGTGGAACACCACTGTAATTCTTTGATTCTTTACCTTTATTTACTTTTTAGCTGTACAGTCCTAACCCAATGTCTATACAAATTCTTGATGCAATTTATTGAGATATTCACAATGTCTTATGCTTTCCTATATGACTTGTCTTTCAAGAAAGGAGATTTTTGGTTACTTTCTCCTTGCTTCCTTCCTTTCCTTCCTTTCCTTTCCTTGCTCCGTCTTTTCAGCCGTTACGTAGTTTGCTGCTATCACTCTAGGGGAAAGTTCTAAAATGCAACCCTAGGACACCCCGGGCTTTGGAGAACCCAGTTCATGACCTTAAAACGCTGCACGAATTATAACTAATATAAGAATTCGTCGCTTTGCTGGCATTCCTCTTTTCCGCGTTAAGAACGTCACTGCTGCCAGGCACCTCCAGCACGGGGAGGGGGCGAGGGCCGTGCCGGCTGCGGGGGCCGGCAGGTGGGTGCCGGGCGGCGGGGCGCGGGCTGCCCGCGGCGGGGCG
>VZRZ01000996.1:1907414-1941981 GCA_013398175.1 Climacteris rufus
AAAAGCAGCTTGCTATAGTCTCATGCATGTGTGTTTGGTCACCTGCAGTTGTGTGAAGTCAGTTTCCCGGTTCTGGATGTTCTCAAGCCCCAAAGAGAGCAGGGCCCAGGCCCGTCTTCCGTGCTGTCGGCCCGGGCCGAGGGTGACACCCTGTGGTGCCGCCGGGCAGCGCTCGGCTCCCGCTGGGAAAGGGGAGCCTGCGGTGGCTGCCAGAGCTGAGGAACGGGAGGGCTGGGGGCTGGCGCGTCTGGAGAGCGGCGCCCTCCTCCTGCACTTGCATGAGCCATTGGTGTAAGCTGCTGCTGAGTGAGGGGCACGAGGGATGTCACAGCTCCAGTTCCTCTTCCAGGCGGGCATCAACCCTTGATGACAGAGGGGTTTCATTCCCAGAATTGTGCAGGCCTCACTCAGCCCAGGCTTCCCTCTGTCAGGTTCAGTCTTCTCTATAACACCCCCATCTGGACTCACCTGTCTCTGAGATGCGCCTGGCTAACACAGGACTTCCCTCCAGATTGTTTTTTGGTGCATTGAGTGCAGCTGCTACGAGATGGGTGCTCCAGCAAGAGCACGGCGCTCCCTGTCCTCCAGCAGGCAGAGATAAGCAGCACCAGACAAGAAAAGCACTGTACCATGTCCATGGCTCCTTCAGCAGTTCCTTATTTGGAAAGACTGGACTGTTTAGGAAATGATCCACAGCCTTGGCCTGTTTATTTGGTAAGGATCTGTTCATGGAATCATCTCTTCCCGTGCAGGAGGATGTGAAGAACTCAGTACTCTGTGAATGGTCTCTCACATGTTGATGAGGAGGAGATATCCCACATGTCAGGCCATCTTTTATGAATGTAACATATGTAGCACACAAATAAGTGGTTTATAGGATAATGCCTAAGCCTTCTTAGACCTTATCCTACTTTCTCAGTTCTTGTAAACATCCTTCCCTCTGCACTTTAAAGTCTATTCTTATTATTGTTTTCTAGGGGTTTAGTATTGAGATTTTCTACACTGGTATAGAAAATCTATATACTTACTTTTGAAATCTATAGAAATCTCTCTTTACTTTTGTAAATATACAGTATTCTTTATAGTCTACCGGAGAGTAGAAATCTAGTACACAGTCCTATGTATCTTCAAAAATATATTTTAAGTCTGTCAGTTACCATTTTTGTACATGCCTAGCCCAAGTTATATGTCATCCTTAAATTCAAGAGACAGACATTGATGGTGTGGGTACACACAATTTCAGACATCAGGTTGGTATGAAGGTTATATTTTACTGGTGTGCTGTGAATTATAGGTTTGCAGACTTGGACTAAACCTTGTAAGAACTATTTCTGCTTAATAGGTCATTATTCAATTATGAATTTATTCAATCCTGAATATGGAATATCATCTCACTGAAATACACTGGGCCACACTTCAGTCAACAACCTATGGCTAATTAAATCTTATTGCTTGATTAGTATGGGTCAGACCTGAGCATGCCACTTGATCTCTCTTTACAGCAACTTTCCAGGTACCCAGAGAGAGAAGGTGATCTCGCTTGTCTTAAAGAGAGATGGTGGACACTCTGGAGGGGATGGTTTCTTTCCATTGCCTATAAAGGGAGTTTTCACTGACTTGTAAGTGCAGTTGCTTTAAACAGATTCCTCCTCCCTCTCAGATGATCATACAGCATGTGCATATTTTGCTCACCATTGATGTGTATTTAGCAGATCACATCATAGGCACAGGGGATTGATATCAAAAGACAGAAAACTAACTACAAATGATGCAACTCACAAGGGAGTTGAAGTATTTTACCTCTGCAGATGCTGATAAGCCCTGCAAGCAATTAAAAACATTTAGCAGAGAAAAACTGTGTTTGTTTAAAATATGACTGCAAGCCAGTAGAAGGCTTAACAGATGTGACAACCAGCATACTTCCAAAGCATGGATTTTTAAATTATGGTTTACAGATGACTGGTGATATACTGCTCCTTATTTTGTGGCCACTACAAAAAAGTATTTTAGCAGCAGACAACAAGAGATGAGAAGTAGAACAAGCAGCCTATAAAATAAAAAAGTGCTGGAGAAGAAATATGAAAATCAGAATTGTTTTATTATTTCTAAAACAGCTATCCCTTTGGATATCTGCCCTGAAATATGCATGATACATTAACAATTATTAACGTGACATTGCATCTCTTGGCATGTTGCCATCATGCACAGTATTGTGGCAGGTAATGGCAAAGAGCTGAAAATAGATAAGACACTGAGACACTCCATTAGAAAATCAGCAGAGTAGTTCTTGTGTGAAACAGCGCCAAAATCTACTGGGAGTTATACTAAATCATGTAAACCTGTAAGCCTCCTTTCCTATATCATGAGAGCATCTTTAGCAGAGGCATTCAGCTGCCATGAATCAAACCAACCATTTGATGAGGACCTGTTACCATCCGAGTCAAAAATAATTCACCAACTGTCCATGCGAAAATACTGTAGTTAAGTCACTCTGAGACAGATTTTAGAGCCTTACAACACACAAAGCCCACAACATATTCACTCCACAGAGACTGTTTACATGAATAAAAGTTAATGCTGGTGAGTACCTGCTCTACTGCTGCATGTACTATAGCTCTTGCGCACATCTTTAGATGTGTATTTTTCGTATAATTACAGAATGGTTTGGGTTGGAAGGGACCTTAAAGATCATCTCATTCCAACCCTTCTGCCATGGCAGGGACACATTCCACTAGACCAGGTTGCTCGGGGCCCCATCCAACCCAGCCCTGAACACTTCCAGGGATGGGGCATCCACAGCCTCCCTGGGTAAGCTGCTAAAGTGCCTTACCAACTCTCATAATAAAGAGTTATGTATTTACTGTTTTCCTTCACTCTACTCCAACTGTGCAGCTTCTGTTGCAGTGGACAGGCCAGATACACAATGTCTGTTGGTTTCCATGTCACCTTGGTTGGAACAACCTGGTAAGAAAGACTGCTAGCAGCACTTATGAATTCCCTCCCTTGCTTTATGGAGCCATTGCCAAAGTGGCTTTTGTCCCTGCTGGAGGCTGTAAAGTAATACTTACAGGGTCAAGCTACTTGAGTGCTATTTTACTTCACATCTGGGTTAGACCAACAGTGCTGATGTTTCCACAGACTGCTGAGCCAAAATAGCAGTTCATTTAACCAAAAGAGAAGGATCTCATAACCCCCCTTCTTTCTGTTCTGTCTTCAGGCTGGTAGAGAATAATGGTCCAGCACAGAGGTGCAGTTGGAAAGCTGTGAAGGAGAGCAGAATCCCATTATTTTGGCAAAAGTGCGACTTTAATCTGACTCAGCACTCTCATGTATGTGTTAAAGCCACTGATGATCATCCAGCTGGACTGTGGAAAATCAACCCCTTTGAGTCATGTGATTGCAGCTGGAGGTTTGTCAGAGACTGAAATAGTTAATGCCTTAAACATTGTTATAGCAAAACTGTAAAAAGAAGCCACGACCACCACCCCTCCCTGGAGATGCCTGACTGGAACTTTGGACTGTAAGCCAAACTGCTGAGATTAGATAAAGGGAATGCTATTGTTCAATCATCTCAGGTCTGAGGAGAAGTAAACAAGACTGTGCATCCACAAGAAAGCCAGACCCAGCAGCTGTGGTGAACATCCCTGTCTGGGTTCAGGGTGGGGGAGGCCACAGCCCACATCTGAGAGCAGGTTTGCACAGATTTCACCGCCAGCTGAGGTGGGGGAAGGAGGCTTTGAGTGTGGTGTATCCTCCGATCAGAGGCAATGAACACCCATCCTTCATGACTCAGCTGTGGAGCCCCCAACCCTGAGAGAGCTACAGGACATTCACGTGAGGGGCAGCTGGGAGGTGTCATAATCCATCAAAGACCCCCTGAAGTGCACCCAGACTCACTCCTGAGGCCTGGCACCACAGGACTGCACGTGATGTAAAGTGATGTAACAGATCCAGGGTCTGCTGCAAGAGACAATGGCAAACCTGCCCCCCTTCCTCCCCCCTCTTGGGGGAGGTGCCTGGATTTTCCTACCTGGCTTGAACGTATATTAACCCATGCAATTCTATGCTTTTTGGGGGACCCTCACCACCAAGAAGACCAGCTGGAGAGGATCAACGCAACATCGTTGGGATCCACGGAGCGGTGATATTTTCTTTCTCTGTCACTCTCTTTCTGTTTCCCCACCTCTTTTTATTTCTTTCTCTTACCTTCTCTCTCTCTCTCTCCCATCTTTACTACCAAATAAAATCCATACTATTGACACTGGCATATGGTCTCGTTTGCACCTTAATTTGGGCAGAGGAATGTCTAAATAACCTTAATAAACCGGACCTTAACAGGGTTATAGGTCGTGACTCAAGGCTGCAGGAAGGTTTTGGCTGTTGGCAACAGGGCCTTTGTTGTTGTTTTGCCTGTGTACAACCCTGTGTGTCAGGACCCAAGGCTATGGACCGCAACAGCTGTGCTCCAGCATGCACTTGCAACGCTCATGGATTGTGCAACATTTTGAAATGGTTCCCATGTTTCAACTACAGTGCCCACATGAAGGCTCTGAGAGAAGCAGTGTCATCTTCCAGATAAGCATAGATGGAATCCAGATAATCTTCTCCTAAATATGTTCTTGCATCCAAATTTTTCTTCTTACCATTATGTAGTCAGGCCTCCAGTCATTTCAGAAATCCAAGAATGCTCTAGTGCCTGAATGCAGTTCACACCTTTTAACTTCATAAGTTTGATAAATATAATTTGCTAAAATTAATTTGGGAAGATCACTGATTGTGAAGTAAGAAAGAACAGAGTGAGCTGGATTCTCACTTCTCTTTCTGTCAGTTTGGTTCTGGCACAACAAGATTGACTCTACTGAAATCAGTCTGAGCTGCCTGTGCAATTAAAAAAATTCAGTCCCACAACCACTTGAAAACTACAAGCAGGTTTTTACAGTGAAAATAATTTTGGACAATATTTCCTTATCATTTTCTGTTGGGGACAGTTTTATATGGCAGTTCTAAATCAGAAAAATCACAAATATCTACCAAGTGTGAGGAATTGCAAATAGATTATTTGCATCCATCCTCTAGCATTTTATGGATGCATGTGAACCAAGCAGTGACTATTTTTCCCATGTGTAGCCAAATATATGGTCTCTATTCAATGTTTTAATTTCAGCTAAGTTCTTTTATCTGTTGCAGCAAATACATCTTTATGTTATCATGTCATCCTGAGAGTCCTCTTCAAGTACAAAAAAAAAAAAAAAAGAAAAAGCACTGCATCTGTTCCAGAATTGCCTTTTTGAATAGAGTATTTAAAAACAGAGATCAATACCTTTCCCTGGATGAGAATTCAAGAACTCAATTTTCAGTGCTCCTGGCACAGTGTTCATCACTGATGGATGACACTTGGGTATACTGTATTAGTCATACAGGCACATGCAGTATCCAAACCCATTACACGTGGAGATAAGATACACATTATTCATAGTTTAGAATCCAGTAGCTACTCATGTAACCATGTATTAAAAGTAGGATGTATCATACCTCTCTATTTATCCATCAGAGTAGCAAGTTGTTATTGTAATTTGGTTTCACAAAGAAGGCAGCTGAAAACCCATCACCCCAGTTGCCTGTGACCCCCCTCTATTTGTCTACCCTTTCTAACACCCTCGTCTTTGAATCCTTGTCAGACTCAGATGATGGTATTTTCTCTGCAACCAAGAAATTTCACATCTTGTCTTTTCCCTCTATAGATGGTAGCTTAACTTTCTGTAGAAGACACGGAAGTGCACCTTTGTCAGCTTTCTTTCTGAGTCTTTTGATTCAGGTTCTGCCCTGATCAAGGCATAGCAAGCCTCTGCAATCTGAACCAAATTTTTTAAAGGTGTAGACATATCTAACAATATGCTATGTCAGATCTAAAAAGTAAGGACTTGCACATCTCAGTTTTTCATGACTCTATCACCCACTTTTTATTTCCAGGAAAGTTTTATCCCAACTGAGATTTTTAATTCATAGACTCACAAACAACTTGTTGCAGAATAATTAGGTTCCAAATTAGTTCCAGAGGCTCTAAATACAAATAGAAATTTAGTTCTACCTGAACGACTGAAGACATTGTTTGAAACATTTTTAAACTATCTAGTTTTCCAAAAAGGTAAAATTTAAAATAATAAAAGAATGGAGAAAAAAATCTGTTATTATTTATGTTAACATAAATTACAGTAAGGCCAAAGAGTCCTATGGCTTTTTGTAGTTAAATCTGAAAGCAAAATTTGGCCATCACGGTTCTTATCACAAAACAGGTGAGTCCTGCTAAGGAACAGAAACGCCTGAGAGTACCCTGTTCCCATGATGCTATTAGCTCTAAGTACAATGCTTTCTGCTACCTTTCCTAAATTTAGACTGTCTGTCTTTACAGGTTTAGATTCTCCTCTTGTGTTCACCATAAATCAGGAGTCTTTTTCATCCGACCTAAATAAGGTGAAGCACTAATTCCAAATTACTTGCTGGCTGAAGACAAAAATACACTGATTACACCATCAGGATATAAAAGGATCTTAAGAAGCTTGTGAGTTCAATTGTGGTATTTCCAGGAAGCTTAGTTCTCTATAAATGTGCCTTTTAAAAAAAAAGTATTATTGAAATCTTCACTCTGAAAAGGCAGCTGGAAAAGCACTGTTACTAAAATGAAGAGTCAATTCAGAACCTGACTGATTACATCAAATTCAAAATCTAATCCACTTCCCTCCTTTGAATATAGTGTCAGTTTGCCAATATATCTTCCAGAGCTAGGATTATAGAACTTTTATAAACTCTACATCAGAAGAGCATTTTAATTTAATTTTGAATATTCTGTACTGATTTTCCACAAATAAGCTTATTAATGGCATCTCCTTAATGACTTGTATGACAAGTTAATTTACACTCCAAATATAACAAAAGAGAAGGTGTAGACACACAAACCCAAACACTGATAGCAGATGCATCTTGAAATTAGCAGAGGTATACCCTGATATTTTCTCACTCTATGTATACTACTTCTATCTTAATCCTTTTTACCTCAGTAGCATCAAGAGCACAATAGGTCAGGTTTTCTACCCTCCAGGTAAGTGATATAAGAAGCTTTTCCCATGTGGGTTAATCCAAAACCACATGACAAAAGCACCGGTTTGCCATGCTTAGGAGGAGGCATGGTATTGCATCTCAGAAGTTAGAAATCCTGTTTCCTAAACTGTAGCTCAATCCCGCCCCTGGGAGTGTGTAGGCCCTACAATCAGAGCATGCCTGCATGAATGCACAGGCAGCCTTGAACTAAATTTAAGGTACCTGTAAGCTGCCCTCCTGAAGGAGATGATGTGAACATCCCCAGCCCTAGGCAGGGGTCTGCTAGCAGGGAGCTTGACAGCTTGACAAACTTATTGTGCTTCTTATCTGGGTTTGACAACCGACACTCAATTCTGCTGCAGGGACATTGTTAGCTTGATCGATATTTATCCTGGTCAACTCTGACAGCAACAGTGAGCAAGGTGAAACAGCCAGGCTTTCAGTCTCAGCTCAGCAAACCCACAAGGGACCAACGGTGCTCACTTCAGCGGTGAGTCTGAGCAGAAACCACAGAAAATGTTCTTCACTAGCACTTGTATTCCAGCTCACCAAATTAAGTTTCAGCCAAGTGCATTTCCTTGTCCTGTCATCACAGCTTCTCGTGACAACAGATTTCCCACATTTCCTGATATAAGAGAAAAGTTTAAGGTTGAACATCACAGGTCATGTCTTGCCTGTCAGTTCCTACTGTGGGAGGACAGTGGTGGTGCTTCACTATGACTGTGAACTATCTCTTCTCCCAGATCTCTCTTCTCTCTCTCTCTTTTCCCTGATGACCTAGAAGTATTAAGAGGACAGAGAAAGATAAATTTCTATTCACCCTGTCCATGCCACTTGTAATTTATAAATGAGCTCAAGGACAGCAAAGGCAATTACTCAGAGGGTGAACATCCATGGTTTAGTGAAAGACCAATTTTATTCCATCTAGGAGTCTCACTTATGCTCTGCACATTGGTTCTTTGACCCTGAACAAGAAAGAGCAAAAGTGGTGTTAGCAATGACAGAGAGGAGAACTAGAGAAGCACCATGTTCTTCCTAAGCCACACAGACTTCATTGCAGTGACAGTACTGCTGAGAGGCACTAGCTGCCATGAATTAAAGACAACTGCTGTTTGGCAAGTGTTGTGAGGAATAAAATTGTTCATATATACAGTGGCTTAGCTGTTCCTTCCAAAACCGTGGTTCACAGTGGAGCAATGAAAAGAATCGGCTTCAGTTCCTGCTCCAGCCATCCCAAACATGAGTGGCCCAGCTAAGCAGGTGGGTGTTTTGCTGTCTTTGGTACCTCTAAACCACTACTTGCTGCCAGAAACATTAGGAAGTTGCAGCTACTTTCTCTCTCTGCCATGCTCCTCCCGCAGCTGGGTGTTGCAAAGAGTAACACTTTGGCGAGCACTCAAATTGCCCGGAGACAATATAGCCAACACATTTGGTGCCCTATTATGAATCATTCCCTGCCTGACACCTGCTGCTCTTTCGTAGGCAGAAGCTGAACTGCTCCACTGCTGATGGGGATTGCAGTGACTCTGAGTTTCATGCAGGAGGATGGTCCCTGGTCTCCTGATCTCCTTTGGTGGAGCACAGACAAGGTGATGCCCAGAGAGGGGTGAGGTTAGGAATGTGGGTAGACCCAAAAGCGGATCAAGGAGATAACTGGGAAAAGGCTTTGCAAAGAGCTGGAGATGGAACACAGAAGGGGAAAATATCTGCAAAGGTGCAAATGAACTCATTAAGTGGTTTATGTGTAAGCCATTGCTCATGGAGCTGCACAATGTTTGGCAGCTGTATTTGCCACTGATATCTGTTGATTCATGAGCAGTGCACGATTTTCTGGGAAGAGACTCTCTTTATTTCCTGCTGCCTGGCCCCTGACCTGGTCTGTCAGCAAAGGTGAAGTTCCTTTTGGTGTGCTATGGGCTGTGCACCATGAACTGGGCTATTGTGTGCCCTTATCTCCTGGAGCAGCAGGATGTGTGATGGCCCTGCTCCCCTCTGGAAAAGCACACTGAGGCCTGTGATTTCATTATCCATGGAAAAGTACAACCTGGACCAATACGGATAGTCTGTGGGTCTGCTCTAAGACCTGATGCTTTTTATAGGATGAGATGTCAAGGCAAGGCCGTGCTAAGGCCTTAGGATAACAGGTTAAGTAAGGCTTCAACTTGACACAGCTGCAGCAACACAGAGAGAGATAACTGCACAGTGCAGCTCTAGGGGAAGAAAAGTGGATGCAACATTGCTGTGGGGAAACAAAAGGGGAGCTGAGAGAAGCCTCAGATTGCTGCAGCAGAAAAGTAGTTTCATAGCTTCCTTTGGGATACTCCTATCTCTAGATACGTGAGAGACAGGGAACCAATTTAATGACTGTTGCTGCCATCCCTGGCTCTGATGATCTATATGTTGTATAGCATACCACTACATATTTTATATTAGCCAGCTGTGATTCCACTCACAATGGGGATGTGACAACCACTTGCTGAGCTCAGCTCCAAGCCCCAGGGAAGAGGCAGGGTAGCTGAGAGCACAACACTACAGCAAAAGCAGTACCTGACCGACTGTGTCCCTCATGAGTTAAATTGTTGCTGTGACCCCAGACTAGGTCCCCATACGGCTGCAGTGAGGAGGCAGCAGAAGTGCCACAGGCCAGGGTATCTGCCAGCCTACTGTGAAGTGTTACAGACTTTGCAGTAACCATAGGGCTAGTCTCAGATCTGGGTTAATGTATCTTGACATGAAACATCTTCTCTGGTTCTCATTTACTGAGCTGGCCACAGGAAAGAAGGAGCACAGAATAAAACTTCAAATCCTTATTTTAAATTGCTCCTTTGTTAGTGATTATTCCCCTTTTTTATTGTGGCCTCAGCACTTAAAAATAATTGCTCAGTGTACTTATTTTAGCATGATTTAACTTTTCTAAGCTATCCTTTATGGTGTGAACACATCAATACAGAACTAAAGTGTTGGGGATTTTTTGGTTGGTTACAATTTTTTCCAGAAAAACAATCAGCTACTAGAGCAGAAAACTGCGTGAAATGGTTCTCAAAAGTAGTTTGGTATTGTTATTCCAGAATGATTAGCTGGTCAAATACATTACATAGTCAAGTTCCAAATGAACTGCTTCAGTTGAAGTTATCCAGCTCTTTCCTGTAGTATTCTTTGGAAAATATGGTGCTGGTGACCTCTAGTGGAATAAAAATAGACAATTTTCTTTTAAGATAGTTTAAAAAAAAATCCCCATTAAAAGCAGTGAATTTCCCCCCTCCAAACTAATCTGAAACCCATAAACAGAAGGTTATTTTTAGCTTGTCTGTGCTCAAGAAGCCAACAGCAACCATACAAAACCTGCTTCTGTGACCTCACAGTTCTGATGGGTTTATGTAATGCAAAGTTTATGATACAATCGTAACATAAATGAGGCACATGACATTGGTGTGATGCATTTAACTGTGGAATCTGAGAAAAGGTGAAGAGCCTGTAATGGGTAATTCCCTCCATACCTCTAATGAATTCCATGACAGGTCTCCTGTTGTTCTTGCTGTCATCAGAGGGTGAGGAATGTGAAGGCAGTTGGTGTCTTAAAGGTAGACTCTCAGTGGACTCCCAGTAAGCTTGAAACTTAGCAGGGCTAATACTTGTGCCAAGAATGCTTTCTTCTCCCTGAAAAAACCCTTGGTTTGGTTAAATCAGGAGTTAGGACATGCACAGGCATGCTAGAGCTTAAAAGCTGAAGTCTCTGAAGGTTCTATCTTCAGGGAGAAGGTCATGGCCTCCCTTCCCAGATCCCAATGCCCAAAAAGCTGCACCTTGCCCTTCACTCTCCTTAGGAAGAAAGAGTTGCCCTCATCCAGCCACCCCAGGGAGTTTTGAACTGATCAGCGTGAAAAAAATTGCCCCATTGTAGAGGCAGATGAAAGTCAAGCTTCAAGCCCAGCCTGTTTGGCACCTGTTTCTAGGGAAGTCATTTACACCAGACTTTCCAAGTCAGTTTATTCATTTTTAGATACCTTATTTCTTAAATGCATGGAAAAGAATTGCAGTAGGAACACTACAATTATTTGTTATTAATTCTTAATACATATTAAGAATTATTAACAAATAATTGTCAAGTTGGAGGAAGATCTGTTGTCACTTTGTCCACAGTGGTCTGTCCTGGCTCTGCTTCTCTTTTTATTTGCTTGCTCCTCTGTCACTCATGTCATTAGCAAGTATGTGTATTAAATTTGTGTGGGAGGCCACAAACAACACCCAGCTGGGAGGGAAGCTGCAGGCACATAGGAGGGCAGAAGACAAACAAATTAGTATAGAGAGTTGAAAAAGTGTGGGTAATAAGTCAGCTAGTAAGACCACAAAATTATACATTTAAGTAAGAGTAATTTACAACAGAATTAATAACTGAGATGTGGCAGGCCGGCTAACAGTTCTGCAGAAAGAGAATTGAGGTTGTATCATACGCCTTGTTATTAATGAGCAATAATGTCAAAACTGTTGGGAGGAAATGTGAGGGTCACATCTGCAACACAAAAGCAGAAAAAGTAGCACATGAGAGTCATGAAGAAATTTTTCTGACTTACTCAGCAGCCCTGAGGCCTCCACTGGTGTTTCATGCTCCATTCTGGGCAACATTCCCCAAAGAGAGCTGTAATTCTGTGAGGGCTCTTGGGTCCAGCAGCAGATATCCAGCATCTTCGAAGAGCAGAGGAGTATTCCGTTCTTCATGTCCCCTGGGGACAGAGCAAGGAAAGATGGACTAGTACTTGTACAGAGGGTTTAAGCTAAACACTGCTCTAACAATGAGCATAATTAGGCACTGGAAGAGATCTGTCTCAGAAGACAGTGAAATCTCTGGGTTTAGGCATGTTTAAAGAACAGATTAGACAGGAAAAATTTAGCAATAGGGATGTCCAGTGAAAATACATAGCTGACCTTTCATTAGGACAGGAAGATAGACTAGATGGCCTACAGAGGACACTGTCAGACTTATTTTTCCTCTTTGCATGATCTGAAATCCTAAAGTGTGGCGGCGTATGTGGCAAAAGCCACAGCCCCACAGGCTCAAGACTGGTGGGCACAGCCTGAGGTTGCCACAGTCTGAGGCATTCTCCCTGCTCAGGGTGAGTTTTTGGTTCACGCCCAGCATCCCTTGTACCTTAGTTTACGTATTTCGGTTGGTTGCTACAGTACCTAATGTTTTGTATAAGGTTATGTTCTGGAAATTTCATTACAGTTCGGTTCCCTATTGGTTATATGTTAATCCTTGTACCCCCATTGGTTACTTTCCCCTGCTTGTATCCCCATAAATCCCCTGCTGTCCCTAAAACCTCGCCTTTGGTAGCTGAACCTTCAGCTCTCCCGGACCCCTGCGCCACCTCTCCTGGACCTCGGACCTTCTCCTACCTTCCCTGCAGCTTCTGCCGGGAAATAAAAGAGCTGGAAAGCACTCCAAGGCCCTTCCCTCGGGTCTTTGTCCTTGCCTGTGCCTGCACCATCAGCCCGGGGCTCTCTCTATCACAGAGGAGCCAGCACTAAAAGAGCTGCCGGACGACGCCCTGTGTCTGGGGACACTGCAAGCCACAGCCCCCGGGAAACCAGGGTCACTCCCAGAATATCGCTGAGCGGCCTCGAGCGGCCCCCGGAGCCAGCGATACTAAAGCTTTATTTTAATCTGCATTCCAGACTCCCAAGTGCAGGCAAAGTCAATGGTAACTGCCTTTATATGTTTTAAGACTTGCTTAATACTAAATCACAAGGACATAGCCTAGGTTTCTCAAACTAGGCATCCAAATATTAAGGATGTTTTGGGTTTTAAAATGACACATCTTAGTTCCTCAACCCCAATGCAGAGTTAATGCTATCCATTCATCTTTTGGGCATGTTGTAAAGGTGGATTAATTCAGGCTTATGAAATTTTTATATATTACAGTACCATCTAGAATTTTATAGGGAAACTATTAACCACATTTCCATGACAGATTATCTCCATTTCCAAGATTAGTACCACAGGCTGGGAAAAAAACCCCCATCATAATGCTCACTAGCACTGTAGGTTGTAAAGGCAGCTGTAATGGCTGTGGTTTTGCAGTTTGAGCTCTGATGTACCACAGACCTCCAAACTATTATTAGCTAATAATTGTCTTCTTTGTGTACTGAACAAGGACAGGGTGTGTGAAAAAACTGTATGCAGCACAGATATTAAACAATCCATTGTGCATGTGCACAAAAGTGCAGAGTAACAGAAGCGTGGACACTCTCGGCTTCTGGGATTTACCAACTCCCACATAATGCCTTCTGCAATAATAATGTTTCCAGGTGCCCTTGTGCATGAAACCAACCCAGGCAGTACTCAAACATGACGAACACATGTATACAACCCTGAGATTTGCTCAGCTGGTTAGAACATGGTGCCAATAACACCAGGTTGGTGGGTTTGATCCTCAGAGAGGCCATTTACTTGAAAGTTGGACTTGATGATCCTTGTGGGTTCCTTTCAACACAAAATACCTGTGATTATCTGTGTATGAGTCATTGAGACAAGTCTTCTTGTCATCAAGAAGCAGCCTTTCCTTTCCTTTCCTTTCCTTTCCTTTCCTTTCCTTTCCTTTCCTTTCCTTTCCTTTCCTTTCCTTTCCTTTCCTTTCCTTTCCTTTCCTTTCCTTTCCTTTCCTTTCCTTTCCTTTCCTTTCCTTTCCTTTCCTTTCCTTTCCTTTCCTTTCCTTTCCTTTCCTTTCCTTTCCTTTCCTTTCCTTTCCTTTCCTTTCCTTTCCTTTCCTTTCCTTTCCTTTCCTTTCCTTTCCTTTCCTTTCCTTTCCTTTCCTTTCCTTTCCTTTCCTTTCCTTTCCTTTCCTTTCCTTTCTCACTTAAGCAGGGAGGCTCAACACAAGCTGTTGCTGAGACAGTTGTGAGTTGCTCCCTAGCTACCTCCTTCCCAGGGAGATACAGCCCAGGCAGGACACCTACAGGGAACCAGGTGGCCTCTGTCCTGTTGTGCTGCCCAGAAGTCTCTCCTGGCCAAACTCACAGCAACCTAGAGAGATCAAACCTCAATTTGATCTGGCAGTCACTTGGAAATTAAGCTGGAGGGATGGAATGATGTGGGAACTCTCTGAAAGCAGACCCGTCAAATCTTAGAGCAGCTTGTGCAGCTCCCGCAGACTGTAGAGTCCATACATAATGTGCAAGTCCATCTGCTGGCTTCAAGCACCTGGCCATCTGCAGTTACCCTGCAGAGCAGTAGCACTTCTGCTTTTTCTCCAAAAAGCTCCCACCAAATCCCACTTGCTCCATGACCCCCATTATCTCTGAGGAACCAGGATCTGATAAATAGGCAGAGGCTTTGACGAGGAAAGTTGCTCTCCTCCTGCACCCAGATCCCAACACCTTCAAAAAGACATGGGCAAATAAGGGGAATGCCACTGCAGCTGTGTCCCTCAGCCCACACTGCTCTAATTTCCCACTGGCATAGGTGTCTCCCTTGGCAGGGAGGATTTCAGGTGAATGAAATGTTCAGGCCCTCACTTGTAACCGACAAAATGAAAACCTGCCCTTTAGGGGTGTTGTGGTTTAATCCCAGTCAGCAATCAAGTACCATGAAGCCTCTCATTTGCTCTCCTGACTTGCCCCGGTGTGATGGGGAGAAGAATATGGGGGGAAAAGTAAAAGTGGTGGTTGAGATACAAGCAGTTTAACAATTGAAACAAAGTAAATAATAATAACAATCATCATCATCAAATGAAAGAGGAAGAGATAAAAACCCCCCTAAACCCAAGTGATGCACAATACCATTGCTCACCGCCCACCGACTGATGCCCAGCCCATCCCTGAGCAGCGATTGGTGCCTCACAGGCAATTCTATCCCAGACAAAACTGGGACGAGGTGTGTTGCAAAGGTGCTGCACATCTGAGCACTGTCTCTCGGGTGCCTGCGCACTACTGCCTCATCTCTATCAATGGTGCAAGGGCTGGACTGTTTCAACTATCCTGCAGTCACAAATCTGAAGGATTAAATGTCTTCTATCCAGAAAAGTGATTCTTCTCCTCAATTTTAATGTCATATATGTTCAAGCTGAATATAAAATGTTAAACATATAAATTATAAGCTTTTCATAAAATAGAGATAAAACAAACTGGCTTAGAAAACATGGCTTTTAAAAATAAAATATGCTGAATTATTTACATTCATATTCTCTTTCTTGAGTTTCTATGAATGAAGCTCAAGTAACTCAGGCTTTCAAGCTTTTACAGCTAAGAGGGTGGATTGTGTAAATGTGATAATCATACGACTCCAAGAATTAGGTGCTTTAATATGTTGCCTCTGATTTTCCATGGCACATGTCCAAGAGTTTGAGAGCTGGCACAAGTGTATTAGCTTCTAGAATTGGCAAGGGAACGAAACCTCACAACAGTAAACATGCATATATATGTCTAAACATGTTAGTCACAAAAATCTCTTAATCACATAGGAAGCTGTTTCAAAGTCAGATGCCATGCAGTGAACTGGAACTTTTTTCAAAAGGGTACAGAAGGCCTGATTTTCTCTCTTCACTGCTGCAGCTGCTCTGCCCCCTTGGGTGGGCTGAGGTAGAGGAAAAAGAGGTCAAAGAGCTTGGAGTAAGAAAGCACAAATGTGTATGTGGTGGAGGGGGTAAGGTCATATGCACTGAGTACAACTGAAATTTCAGAGCTGTCTATCAGGAGGAAGCAGACACCTAGTGCAAAAAAACCAAGGTTCAACTCAGGAAAGTCACAGACCAAGAAGAGACATTCCTTTGGGAGGTGGAGTGCATATTGGTAACCATCTAGGAAAGGGTACGATTTGGAGAAGAAGGTGGAGCATGAGAAACCTGTTTAAAGTTCCCAGTTAGAAGGGGGAGAAGTTGAAGGCAGTGTTAAAACTCCTTAGCAGCCTTCCCAAAAATCAGTAAGATGAGGTTGGAGAAGGAAAATGGGTCTTTCCCTTTGCCAGAAGATCCAGGAAGACACTAGCAAATTTCCTTGATCTCACAAGAGTAGCTGCAATTAAGCAGCCACTCTAGTGCTGCTCTAGAGTTTCTGATTACTTTTTGTGGTGTGAAATTAACCTTCAGTCAAGTCACTAATTTCTGCCTATTGATTCCACATACCCCAAAAGCTTTCTTTTGCACTGGGTCCTTGGTAGGAAAGTTCTTTCCAAGAGCTAAACTTTATGAGAACTAGCTACAAAACTGCTTTGTTCCCTCTTGTTTGACAAGACCTGCTGAAGTTAGAAGCTGTATTGGAAGGCTAAAGCATTGTATGCACCCTGTTTGCTGTGAGTCCAATCTCAGACATTCCTTCCTTGGGGGCATTTCTGCTCAGAGGCAGCGTAGTGTCTCTTCAGGGCACTGTGAGCCCTCAGCACAGCACATGCTGTACCACTGACAGCCCCTTGGGCTTTGCCAGCACCTATTTCACCAGTGTGAATTTAAACAACTAATGCTTCAGTGATTAGTCTGAAAGAGTGAGCTTTAAGCCAAACTGAGCAGCACAGTGTCTGAATCTGAATGAGAAGGGAGGCAGGAGGGTGTCTGCTGAGTGGAGTAGCTCATAGGCTGGCAGCCCATGCCATGTAGGAGGCAAAAGAGTGCACCAGGATTTCTGCAGTCTTCAGAGAGCTCCAAGTCCTGATGCTGAGGTCTCTTGTTGCAGCCAAGCAGCCACACTGGGATGACAGGGATCTTGGTGACAAGGGCTAGCTGCCTTCTCGCAAGGCTGTGTCTGCCTCTGCCAGGGATGTGGAGGGAGGCAGTGACAGTTTTCAGCCACTCAGGGAAGTCCTTCACAAAAATCATGCTGGTAAACTAAACAGAATATTACAAGAGAGGGTTTGCTTCTACCCAGGATGTCACAAAATCACCTTTGCCAGAGATGATATGCACCTTGGACTTTTAAAAAAGAAAGAAAATAAAAACTCAAATGCCAGAAGAGCAAATGTCAGCCCTTGAATTGCAGAAGGCTGCAATCCCGAAGTGCTTTTGGAGGATGTGTATCAGGGGTCCTATATGAGGACACAGTCCAACTGAAGATTTCTTCCCTGATGAGGTTCCCCATGGGTGCCAAGGCTGCACACCCAAATTATCCATGTTGGATAACAAGGCAGCTACTGCCCATATAGGCAGAGCTTGTCTCCAGGAACTACCTATGGTGTGAGGGGCCAGAGAGCTGGTGCCCAAAGGGCATCCACTCCTTCCTCATGGCAATCACGAGAAAATGTCCTTTAAGTGGGAAGCAAACAAGCCATTTCTTCCCTGTCCTCTTTCTGCCAGAAAAGTGCCTACTTGCCCCTTCAGGACATTGCAGCAGAGAAGAAAAACTGTCAGCTCCCTGTCAAAGCGTGCTAGCATAGCATATTTCCTACCTGTATTTCAAAATATGGGATGGGATTTTGGTGTGTGCAGAGGTAGGAAAGGATTTTGGGGCACCAGACCTCAATTTCTTCCAAAGAGCCTCCCCTGTGTTGCCCTGGGTTCTAATAGAACTGTCACTCCACCTGCTGAATTTCCAGTATCTCCCGCTCTGAAGGGGAATGGTGGTCTCAGAGTAAATTTCCCCTGGACACCTTCAGATGTACAGTGTCCACTGAAAACCCTCTTTGCCACCTGTTAATGGACCCAGGTGACAGATGCTCTGTGGAACTGTTGACCTAAAGCTTTTATCGCATTGCAGGAGTGTCCACTGCTCATTTCTTCAGGACCGCTGGGGGAACACAAAATGACCTGTGCTTTGGAGGCTGGTTTCATTTCCTGCTTTCCTGCAATGACTTGAAAATTTTGAGGGACTTTAGAAAGCTTTTCCCAGACATTTGGTTTTAATGAATGCATGTAAAACTGCTTTCAGATTGCCAGCTGCGGTCAAAAACCAGCAAGGAGTCGAAGCACAGCGTTAATGACATTTAGTTGTTTATTTTTGCAACAACAAGATTATCAGGAGAAAACAAAACACTTTCTCAGTGGAAATAATTAAAACCATGAAAATGACTGCATTTCCTGTGTGACTGACATATTCCACGTGGGACAAAATGTTTCCCAGCAACAAAAAAATACGTTTCAGCAACTCCGTTTTTTCCTAGCAGTGTACATCCCTTTCATTAACTGGAACAAGCAAAGGGGATTGCAGCTTACACATTTTAACAATTCTTCACGAGAATAAAGAACAAAACCTGCTTTCCATTGCACAGTGATCTTGAGAGCTTCCATTTTTGGCATCTTATTTTGAAATTCTTAAAAATCACCTGATTTCAAGCAGTGGGAGACATTAATAACTGGCTTCTCCAGGCTCAGTACTTGGACTGGGAATGTGCAGGGCCTCCCAATTTTCTTTCAGACGCACAATTTTCTTTCAAATGTAAGGGCTGCTGTTTCGATGATTTGTTAAAAAAAAAAATAGAAGTAAATATGAAATATCTGAAGCAAACAGGAAAGAAAAGTGTATGATGGCAAACAACAGATATATTATTCAGCAACAAATACAAGTGGCCCCTTCAGGTTACCCAGAAGCTAAAAGACCTTTCCTTTTATTTGTTGGAAAGGCTACACACCCATGAAAGTGGAAACCTGAACTAAAGTTTATATTTTATTTTTTTCTCAGCTCAATTCTATTTGTATTGTATTTTCCAGTCTTCAGTTCTTACTTTCAGTCTGATTTCAAGCTTCTGCCAAAACATAACTCTTAAGGTTGCTGACCAAGGCCACATTGTACTTCTAAAGAGTACTTTTAAAGAAGACACTAACAGAAGACCAAAAGATTAATTAGTTGTCCAATGAGTCAGCAGGGATTCTGAAGGGAGTTGTGAAGTGTGATGAGCTCTGGACCATGTCTATGATTTGAGTTTTTTAAAGACAGATAAAAATACATTGGTATAAATCAGTGCCTCTCAATGAGTAAGAACATAACATAAAGAGTATGACTTAGTAAGAAATCACAGGACTCAGAGTGAAATAGACTTGTGTTCTCAGTTCCGTTATGAATTTTCTGTGACATCAGACTATATTATTTATTTACTTACTAGGTATTATCCATTTGTTGGTGTATTTAGAGTTTATTTAGTTGAAAAATGACACAAATGCCATAGCCTAAACACTGTTTATGAAATATATCTTACATTTATAAAAAACATCTTTGCAAAGCTGACTCCTGAATTGCAATTAATTTGCTGCACAACAGTAATAACAATTATCTTTATATTTATAGTTCCTCAAGGATCAATGATTTTATTTTCGTGAGGTAGCTCTCTGTTTTTTTCACCCAGTTCTCACTGCTTTGTGACTGAAATTTTGGCACATTTTCCTTCTTGTGTCCCAACCTGTTGTTCCAAGCCAGCTACCTCATGAACCTGTTCTGCAAATGGTGAACTATTAGTTCTAAAAACAAATCTCAGCAATCAAAGATGAAGGCAAAGTAACTTAAGCTGATATGTCAAGAAAATCCTCTGCACAGTTTGCTGAAAAGCTTTGTTTCTACATTTTAAAATAAATTAATTGGAAGACTCCCACTATCTTCTTTTTGAGAGTCATAAAATCTACAGAGAAATAAGACCTTTTTTACTTCAACTCTCATAAAAGTGGTCTAAGAAAACTGTTTCAGAAAACTCTTCAACTGTTAATTAATTTCTATTGGATTGTTGCCAACTTCCCTGTCTCTCCACAGTCCCAAATATGAGTTATTAGATGACTGGAAATACAGACAAATACAAATCCTGACCAGAGATTTTAGAAGAAATCCCCACATCAGTGTCACAGATGTTCCAGACCAATTATTCAGCAATTTAATATGATTATCTTATCTTCTTTTTCTAGCCTAATTATGTTTCTCATACTGAAGTGTTTGGTCAATTTTGTAAGCAAGGAATTGAGAAAATACCAGAAAAGACAATTTGTTGGCACCTGCATGTGGATAAAACCAATGAGAATCTCATGAGCATGTTACACTCATACCCCTTGCTTGTCTCCTGACTCTCTCCTATTTTGGGCTTTTAAAAATTTTCCTCTCTTGTTTCTCTGAAGGGTGTGCCTTCTGCCCAGCCTCCCGTAGCCCAGCTGCAGAGCCAGGGCTCCCACTCTTCAGAGCGTTATTAGTCTGTTGCCCATCCCAGCACTTGGGATTTGTTGCCTTCTGGAACATTTCTCCCTGCTCCTTGGTTCCAGGAGGACTCCCTTCCCCATGAGAGGGCCAGAGCAGGTGCGGTCCTGTCCTAGCCTGCCAAGACTCTGGCAGGCCCCTGCACCTGATCCAAGGGACACCTCGCTCTGGGCACACAGCCCCAGCCAAGTGATTGTCTGAGCAGTGTGCACGGGTAAGGCAGGAACAGGTAAAGAACGGAGAACTGAAAAGCATTGAAGCACACTTCCTTTTCTTCCTCCTTATCCCAGTCATGTCTGTTGTACAGGAGCTTTTCACGCTTGCTTGACTGTTTATTTCTGGTGGTAAGTGGAGGCAGTACAGGGCTACGGCACCAGGACCCTGTGGCCACCAGCAAGAGTTTCACAGTCACTGCGTTTCACCAGATCCCTCTACAGCTGGCTTGACTGCAGAACCAGCACAGGCTGTTTGTTTTCTCTCTCTGATTGCTTTCATTAGCTGGAATCAACTTTTTTCCATTTCCTTCCTTTTCTGGGTTCCCAGTTAGCACCATTAAACACCAATAACATCAATGTCCAAGATTTTTGCCACAGTTGTGATAATAGATTCTCACACTGGCTGAGTGGTGGCTTTTCACTATGAGCTGGCAACTGATGACACCACAGCCCATCCTTCATAAAAATGCCATGCAAACAGCAGATCTCAGGCTAAAATACTTCACATTTCCACTTACTGGTAACATTTTTTCCCAAAGATCATATTACACTGATTTTGGCATAGGGAGGGAGCAGGTCAAAGCCCAGGAACCTTCTTGGTACTTCTGCTGCACAGCTCAGCATGGCAAGGGTGCACTGCCTTTTGGGCATCCCAAACACAAGCCCCCAGAGTAAGGATGTTCTTCATTTTTACTCTGGCTGTTATGGTTTCTACTGTGTCTACTGGCTGCTTTGCCCTCCTTGCAAGCTAGGTACGTACCTCCTGAGGTTACCCCAGGGGGCAAATTTAAACCATTGCTGTGTTGCAGCTGGCATAGATGTCATGAAATAAAGGCAGAACTAGAAAAGAAAAATTGATTATTTGGCTGGATTTCTGAGTAAACAAGGAGGTAAACATTTAAAAGTCAGTCTAGGCTCTGGCTTCTGAGGGGACTGAATTCCAGGTGTAAACACAGTTAAAAGAAATAAATGAAAACCCACCATTTGTCTAAAATACTTTTTTTTTCCTATTAAAAAAATAAAATAATTATATTCACTAAAGAATACACTTAACATTCATTTCATAAAATCTGTTCAGCATAAGATTTGTGGACTCAATGTAAAGTAGCCTTTTCCTTTTATTACTTACTCCTGGGGGTAGTATGCTTCCTGTTCAGGAGAAGGTGTGGTTCCTGACAAGCTTTTAAATTCTGCTGAAGTCGACCTGTGCTAGCAGCTGTATATAATCAGTATATTTAGTTGGAGGATGGCATTTAATTTAGAGAGTTCTTGAACGGAAAGAGCAGCAGTTACTTCCCTCAAAATCAGTAATATGCAATGGCTGATGAGTGATTCAGCAGGAGGAGTGAACCCCAAAGCATCCTCCAGGGCCACACATCTGGGAGCAAAAGTTTCCTTCCTGTCAAGTTGCCACAAACACCTCTGCAGTTCTCTGACATCTCCAGGACCATTACATGTAAAGGCATTTGTGAGGTGAGAATAAGCGTGTACCCATGGACTTAGATGAGTTTCCAGAGAGCTTGCACTGTGCAGAGCTGTGGGTTATATGAGGTGTGGGTTGTTAGAGGAGGCCGATTACACACCACATTATAACACAGGAATCTTATCACAGCTGAGTTTGATCTATGAAAACATTTCCTTTCTTTCCCCAGCCTAAACAGCCTCCCATTTTTCCCCCAAAACATACAAACAATTTCTTTAAAAGTTAACATTACTTTTTGCACATATCCCATGAAGAAATATCACTTCTCTGGATGTGTCAAGAAATTGTTAACAACCCTGACAGTGTCCTGTACTGATTGACAGGTGGACATTTTACAAGAAAAAACATGTAACACCTGAGAACAGAGCTAGGCTGACTCATTTAACTACATGTCAAAAGCACTGCCAAAACCCAAATTCCCCAGTGGAAGCAGTGGCCCCGTGGCATCCCTGGCACTCCAGATTCTGAAGCTGACAGATGGAGCAGTTAAGGTGTCTTTCGTCACATTTTTCTTGCTAAGCAAACATTGATAAAGAGTGTATTATACCAGCTCTACTTAAAGGAAAAAATGTTTCGGAACTCTCCTTTCCGGAAATAGTGGAAAAGCTACCAAGTTTCCACCTCTACCTTTCCCTCCCATGTTATCTGCAGGCATTAGTGTATTACAACAAAAACAACCAAGACAAAATAGCAAGTAATGAGAGAGCACAAACAAGAGGCCTGCAGCAATGCCAAATTATACAACAGCGATTCCCAGTGGGGGCAGCTTGGACAATGTGTCTTACTGAGGCCAGCGGGTCTGCTGAGAGCACTTGGAGGCTCTCACACCGGGAGCAGGACAGAGCAGAGCAGGCAGCCTCTGCAGGCAGCTCACCTGCACCCGCTGCAGGCTTTCCCTGCTGCTGCCGTCCAGCCTCTGGCCACTGCTGCTGCAGAAGCTGGTAGGGGTGGAGTGACTCCCAGCAATTCTCAAAATCAAGTCTTTGACTCAATATAGCTGAGAGAGTATCAGTTTTCCCACAAATAATTGTCATGGAAGAGAGGGTGGCTTGCCCTCCATCTGCCTGTAAAATATTATGTGCTTCTTTGCCACGAAAAGTCCTTATTTCTACTATCACAGACTGTGAAGGGCTGCCATGGTTTTTTTTCCTCTCCGCTACTTCTCGCCATAACTTGCTCATAAGTTACAAGAACGAAGTGGTGCCACGTGTGTGAGCTCAGTGCCCTAACTTCAGCTGACACAGCAAACACTTCAAGCCCTCCCCTTCAGTGTGCCTTCTCTGCTAAAAACCTGTGAGTGTGAACACCAGAGAGAGGAGGAAAAGAGAGACGGGGGAGAAAGAGACCCTGCAAGCGAATGGGTAAGGAATGTGCATTGAGCTGTGCATAGATGTCTGATGTCTGCAACTATTTGTTAAAAGGCAAAAGCAATACTTCCGACAGACGGCCCTCCCCTCGCCTGCAATAGGCTCCCCAGAATAGCAACAGCCTGTGTCACTGCAAAGGGCAAAGCCTTCTGAAATAGCAACAAAGTTGTTCACAAACCACTTTGTGGTTTGCATTTGGTTTCAGCCAGCCTCAGTAACTTGTTGCCATGAGGAAAACAACCTGCCCTTTCCTGGCCGGCAGGGGAAGGAGCACAGCCCTGTGAATTGCTCCTGCCCAAGGTGCAAAGGGGGTAGTGATGGTACCTGGGCAGAGCACGGAGGACCTCAGCCAGCAGAGCCAGACGATGAGAGCAGGGCAGGATGAGGAGAGCAGCCGCCCCCAGCTCCCGGCTGCAGCAGGTAAGGAGGCAGGAGCTGAGTGCCAGCTGTTGGCCAGCAGCAGCTGCCAGCCCAGCTCGTGCTCGGGGCTAGGGCAGAACGGCCCTGCAAAAGCCAAGGGACTCTCAGGACATGCTGTCTCAATTTCTAAAAGTGCAAGAGGGGAGCATATGAGTAAGGATGGGCACTGCCAGCTTAAATTTTGAATGAAGGTTTATGTGATACTTTCCCTAAAAGGCCTTGGTCCTACTGCTCGTGTATGTTCTGCCTGTCATGTAAATCCTTTTCCATGATGAAGATTACCTATCTGAAAAATAGGAGAGCCTGCTGCCATCTAAGATAACAATGGTGGTCTGGTCCTTGCACACTCAGTGGCAATTCAGCCCAAAGTGAGTGCAGGGAATCCAGGCAAGCAATGCATCTGCCCTTGCAGGGGAACAGTACAGGGTGGGGGGACAGGGTCTCCCTCCTGTTTTTATACTTCCCTAGCATTTCAGGAAGAAACAGGTTTTCTGTGCTGACACGTTCAAAAATCAACTGTAGCATTTCTCCTGCAATAAGCTTTTCAGTACAGAAGCTGAATTTCATAGCTCTTCATCTTTGCTGTCCTACCCAGCCAATTTTTCTAAGTTGCAGCGTGATTTTGCATCTTCAGACTCTTTCACAGATGATAAGATCAAAGGGAAAATGTCCCACAATCATGATATTTCTCACCCACAAGACAGCTGTACCCAAACAGGACAGCACGGTCATAAACCAGAAATGACTATGTCCTAAGCAGGTTTTGTTCACTTAGAGCTGAGTGAACTGACTAACCCAGGAACGTTCAGATACCATAGACACAAGTGCTTTGTTGGACTGTAACAGTGATCAGTTAAGCAATGTCTCCTGATACTGGAATCAGAGTTTAACCATGAACAGAAAGCCAGAAGGTGTGCAGACATATTTAATTTTGCCTTAGGGACCAAGGGGAGCAGTGCAGATGGTTGTAGGATAGTGTCATGAAAGGGAAGTACAGCAGTTACAATAGACTGACAGCAAAGTTTCTGCAGCAAAAGGGCTAAGTTAGAAGAGTATGTGCAAAATGTGCACCTGACCTTGCCCTCAAAAATTAAAGCAGCCTGAGAAATTTATAATTACCTAGTTAGGAATTAAAAGAACTTGTTGATTCTTACTAGAAACTAATAAAACAAAATCCAAATGCCATTTCATGTATTGAGGGGCCAGGCATAATGAAGATACTTGGCAGAGCAGTAAGAAATGACATGGCCAGGGTGGGTCTGTCCAGGATCTCCATTCCCTGTCTTTCCATCATAGCCAGGAGGCTTTTGTTCGTGAAATTTGGATATTGCTCACAAAGTACATTCATCAAGCTTATGCTATACAAAGCATGGGGTGCTTCCCACCATTAGAGGAGTTTAGATGTGTGAAAATATGTGATGCATTTGTTTCCTTCCACCTTCTTTTTTAGTTCAAGTTACAAAATATTTGGTTTGGGTTTACCTTTCACACTTGAGTGGGAGGAGTCCCATTTGTGACATGGTTGTGATCCCACATGGCCCTGACACTATTTTGGGTTAAAGTTAATATTTTCCGAGATTTTCCAGCTCTGTTTGCAACATAGTTTTGTCACAAAACTACCATTTGTTTCATCCCATAGGATCTTGTTGGGTAATTTTAGATCCCATGCCAGAGTTCTAGGGGCACAATTAGATGAGATGTATCCTAGCTAATAGGAGAGATGCAGCTGTTGGACAGCTACTGGATCTAAAGAAACCTCAGGTAATGGAATAGAGAAACAGGGTGACATAAATCTCTTTATACCAGACAACTGGGTGAGATAAAGTGACTGTGACAGTGCAGCAAAGATCATGGTAACATGAAAATGGGGAATCACCTTTTATGAGATGCAAAACCACGATTTAATCATGCAGCAAATCCCAATACATGTCATCAAACTTTTATCCTTAAAAAAAAGTCATCCTCATGCTATACAACCCAGCAAAATCTCCTTCAATGACAATTCAGGAAATTTTATATACTATTCCCCTAGAAAGACAAACTTTTTTGTAATTCAGACAGCACTTAGATGGAGAAGAAATATGTTGTCAAAGATAGCTTAAAATTTTCAAATTTTCAGATGCTGTAGTTTTAAAATTTATTGTGGATAAAAGTAGATATCTTATTCTATTGAAAAAAAGAGAGTCCATGCTGTGGATTCATATCTAGGCAATGCATTCAACTCATTGTGGTTTTCTAACCTGTGCTTATTAACCAATGGTTGACGGAGCTTAATTTTGCTTTCCAAAGATCTAAATAAATTAAAGAATTTGCAGAGATTTAAAGAACTTTCTTTCTGGGAAAGTACTTTCCTTCTCTACCAAACTGAGACATTTCTCAGCTCAGATTAAATCAAAGTAAACAGAAGAAAGTACCATGGTGAAAGAGATTGTCGAGGCCCCTCCTATCAAAATAGATGTATTTGCACAGGTTACATAAAGTAATCTCCCTCCCCACTCCCAGTAGTTTTCTATATGCACATGGTGTGATCTTTTGGGAGAAAGGAAAGATTAACTACATCACAGAAATCTCAGTGTCTGGACTAATGTGGAGCATAGTACTGCCAAACTGAGCTAGAAAGGGCTCCCAGGCACTTTTCCTGTATCTCTCCCTCACATCAGATGAGGGAAGAGTGGGGTTTGCTAGGTCAACCTGCTTGCAGATTTTGCCCAGAACTGATCGTTTATCCGTAATGCCCATAAAATACGTGCACAGACCAAATATTACGCCTTTGGAAGAACTGTATTTTCCCAAATATGTGCTTGAAAATAAGTAAAGGGGCACACCCTTACTACTTGGCCCCGTTCAGCCTCATCATCAGTACACTGTGCTGTACTACCACTGTACTTGGTCTCCTTTTCAGGAACCAAGCATAAACATTTCCAGTGAATGTTCTTAAAGATAGGTTTGTTTGCCAAGTAGTGCTGCTTTTGACTTGAACAACAGTTGTGAGAAACCACTTTGTTTACATGGGAAACTAGAGAATAGACTTTCCAATCACTTGTCACATACCAGCCACACACTGGTTAGCCATGGTGTTAGTGGCAGACAGAATGAGAAAATTCTCTGGAAGCTATAACTAAAATATTTTATTCCCCTGGGCTGCACACTGCCATGTATTTTGCTGGCATCTCATAAAAGTTAGATAATATATATATTAAGAAGCTTTTTGTTAAATTAAAGGAATGTCTAAGAACTAAGCCAGCAACATCATTAAAAGTGACACTTAAAAGGTTTGTGAGTACAACTACCACAACATGCTTTATCTGGAAATGTTAAAGCAAAACATATGCTGAAGTCAGAGGGAATTTTGCCTAGAGGAAGGCCATGAAGGGAAACTGAGCAGAGATTTCAGGGCAGGCAAGTCTCGGGTACACCAGTTAAAAAAACCCCTCATGGTGATATAAGGAATGTTTCTCAGCAGAATAGTGCCTGTGAGGGACAAGAGACACCAAGTTAACTGCTGGCTTTGCTGCCACTAATGCAGAAGGGCAATGTGTCTCCCCCTGCATTACATCAGGACCTACTTTTCATTCAGGGGTGCTCTAGTTACAGCCCTTCACTGTTTCTGTACAACTGTGTCATGTGTCACTGGACACATGAAGAAGGATACCAGCTGACCCAGTAAAAACAAACTAAAGACACATGAAGACATTGGTCAAGTTGCTCTACTTGGAGAAGAAAGAAGTATATGGGCTTGAATGATTCCCTATCAAATTCCCAGGTGACTAAGCTCCACATCCAGCTTGTACAACCTCTCAGATTAAAAATAAATGACCATCTCAGTTGCTCTAATCTGAGGACCACAAGCTGAAGTGAGCACAGTCTGTATTGTAAAGAACAGTACTGATGGTGGACTCTGTCAAGGTATTTGATTTGGCACTGTCATTCAGAAATTGAAACCACACAAAAATGGCACACATTTAAAGAATTAAAACCTGTGCAGAACAAAAACTTCAACGTATAAGTAGGGCATACAGTCCACACTGCTGTGTTTCTTCTGGAGAACCTTAAACTCGGTTTGTGCCCCTCTTTAACTTTATGTTTTTTCTCGATAGCTTGGAAGAAGATAATAACAGATTATTTGTGGGTGATAAAGGTGATGGGTGATTAATAAATGGAATATGTCACTGGCTGAATGCAATTTGGATGCCTTGGCCTGTTGACTGCAAGTGAATGTGCTGTCTGGGTTTCCTCTCTGCTAACTTTAGACAACTGCATCTGAGCAAGCTGCACAGTTTCCTTTTATAGGCAGTGGAGAAAAATAGGCACCCGACCTAATGCAGACATCTAGAAGTGCCTATTTTCCCCAAAGGGCTGTAATAGAAATTTAGAGATGATGTAGGTGTTCTACAGGTAGGTAAGCTGAACCCATCCTATGTAAATTAACACAGACAAATGTAAAGTGATTTACATTTCTTGTTAGGTTGCAATAAGGCAAGCCATACTTAAAGGCAAGGTCCTGCCTTGGAAAGAATTCAGTCAGAAAAGAAGTTGGTATTCCTTGAGGATAAACAGAAGATGAGCTCCTTTACATGGCTGTGAGAATCCTTAGATAAGTAGAGAGGGAAATGTCCACCAGCACTGGAATAATTATGTCAAATTCCTATCTGGCACTGTGCAATCACTGCAGGAGCACTGGGTCCATATCACAATTTACTGAAGAAGTTGATGATCAAAATAGAGTTCAGAGAACACGGGTTTGGGTACTTAAGGGCTTGGTAAACTCGTAAAGCCTCACAGGCTAAGCAGCTAATAAAGGAGATGCCTGTGGGATGACTCAGTGGCAGGCTGTAACTTTGTACTTAATGAATACAGTTAGGTGTGGGGAAATGGAGAGTAGGATCTGATGGCTGGAAGTTGCAGTTGCAGAAATTAAGCCTAGGAATGATTTACAGATAATTTACTGTGAAAGCAATTAACCATTGCGATGGTTAATTACTAAATTAACCATTGGGATGGTTAATGACTTAAAGTCATTGGTTTTCAATCACTAGTGATTTTTAAATCAAAGCTGAATATTTTAAATTGCTCAGTTCAAATAAAATGTCATTGAAGTTTGTTTGAAGGATTATGTTGTGCTGTTCATGAGTGGCAGACTGGATGATCACAATGCTCTCTACTCCATAACATATAAATTGGGGTAAAATCCTAGGTTAAGTGTACGTGGCTCAATGATGTAAAATACAGAGGTTTTCAAGAAGGCACAAAGACCAGCACTGAACAGTAGTTTGGGCAGAGCACTGTGATCAAATTAGCAGTTTACTTTCTGATATCCACTCATTCCTTCAGCTCAACACTGTGTTGTTATCAGCCCTGATTTCCAGCCAGGATTCATTGGAAGGTTATATTCTTCAGATCTAATAATATACAGCAAGTCAAAAGTATAAATGGGAAGGAGAAATTAGGTTTTACAATGATAAAACAAGTATTACATGCATTCTTTGCAGGATGGAGTACATGCAGCCCAAAGCAGCTAAGCTGTAGTCAGCAGTACTTCCACTGAAGTAGTGTTCAATATGTGAAGGAAGTAGAGCAGGACCTTGCTCTAACCCATGCACTAAGCTCTATTTAAAATAAGTGATCTCACTGCAAATGCAAAGGAAGGAAAAGCTTTAGACATAATACTGGTAAGGACAATATAAAACCAGATTGCTCCATCACTGGACAATTTTGCAAATTTGTTTCTGATATTTTCTTCAAGATGTCCCATCTCCATCCCAATAAATCTGCCACCCACCCCCACTTTTCACAATAATCTCATTTCCCCCATGTCCTTATGGCCCATCATGACAAAACCATGTGCTTCTCTCCTATCTCGTATCTATCTCTGGTTTGCCAGCCACACCAGCTCAGCGTCTGAGTGAGTTGAGGTGCATTGGGTGTGCTCCGTAGCTCAGGACTGCTGCTGTTTGGCTTCTGCTTGGCTCAGAGTGAGAAGAGCTAATAGGTGATACTTATCTTAATAGACTTAATGAGCTTACACATCTCCCCTGACCCTGGAGGCATATTTATATTCACAATTATACTGTGTTACCCTCCAAAATAACCTGTCTGCCTGTGGAGTGGCTGCAGAGTGGGATGGTGGGCTCACACTGCTACTGGGAATTGTTAGGAGAACACAAGGTGGCTTAGGGTGCAAACATGCCAGGGATCATGCCAGCAATTAAGTAGGGTGTGTGGCCACATGCCAGGGTCTGGGCCTGGGCTCTGACACTGTTTACTTTAGCAGTGCAGATGTACTCTTAGGGCTGCTCTCCTTCTCACTATACACAATTTGCTTTTGAAAAGTAATATCCTTGGTCAAATGGGACTGATCCTCACCAATGTGTTCAAAAGTTATTGGCAAGGGACTCCAGGCAGTCAGCATGATCAAAGAGCCTTAACACCTTAGAAAAATGACCTAAAAATAAACAAAATTTCTGTATCATTTTCAGTTAGACCATATACCACTTGTTTCAGGAGAATCAACTAAATATGGACTCTGTGGTAAAAGAACTTGTTGATTCTTACTAGAAACTAATAAAACAAAATCCAAATGCCATTTCATGTATTGAGGGGCCAGGCATAATGAAGATACTTGGCAGAGCAGTAAGAAATGACATGGCCAGGGTGGGTAAAAGCTACCTCTTCCCAGACACATCACATCTCTGTAACTAAGTGGAAAGTCAGAAGTCCATTTACTCTTTTCCTAGTTGTGTGGCAGCCAACATCATGATGAGAGGAAAATCATGCTGGGAGAGAGAACAAGACCAACAATAACAAACCGATGTATTCCTCAAGGTTTAGGGTGCAAAAGGCTTCACAGTTAGCAGAATAGGATCAGTCAAACCTATCTTGTAACAATAAACAGTGAATCACAATTGTATAAAATTAGTTTGTTTTAAAGTGGACGTTCAAAGGCATATAATCTGCATTGTTTCCACCATCTGTTTCTTATTCCTGACCTTATGGCTGTCATAAACTATGCCATATCAAAAAATATTTGATCAAGATATTCCAAGGATTCTGAGTTTAGCCATGAACAAAGCCTAGAAAGTTCATGTGTTTTTATCTCAAAGATCTGTTTCCCTGTAATATCCCAGATATCTGCATCAGCCTGGGGGTCACTGAATAAGTCTCCGTTTGGCAAAATAAAAACACTGGCACCAGCAGCCTTCATGGTATCCTCAGGTGAAACAAAGGAAGTAGTAAATGGTGAGGGAAAACTTGCTGCTTATTCAAGTCAAGGTTGGAGCAATTTGGCTAAGAAATTACTGCTTTGCTTGTTCATGGTACACTAGCTGGGTGGATGAGACCTCTTCAATTCAGGAAAAATACTGAAAAATCTCAAGGCAATAATTGCTTTCTTACCAAAAGGTTGTAGTATCAATGTTGCTTTTTGCAATTATATTCTGAAGCAGAAGGTCTAATTATTTAGGACCTGATCAACACCTTATTGAATTCTGATCTGGAAGATAAGGTATACAAAAGTATAAACATTAAAAAGGATTTTATACTAATTACTTTTTTTTTTTTTCTCTTCAGAAATAGCTTTTTATGTCACCACTGCTTCTGGATGTGTATTACACATAACTGCTTTGCCTAAAATTTACAAATAGATTTTTTTAGACTGGTATGTCAAGTAAAGTTATTACTAATTGTCAGAATGTTGCAGAAATCACTCTTTAAAGTTTTTGTGTTTTTATTTTCTTATTTCAGGTTGTGGAACATTTACCTTTCTATCTTCTGCCATTGCTGCCATAAGTGGACTTCTGATGGGTTATCAATTGGGCCTTATCTCTGGAGCTCTTCTCCAGATGAGCAGTATCCTAGCACTCTCTTGCAAAGAGCAGGAAGTCATTGTAAGTTCCCTGCTCTTTGGGGCCTTATTTGCATCCCTTACTGGTGGATTTCTTATAGACCGATTTGGAAGGAGACTTGCTATTATTATTGCATCATCTTTACTTGTGGTGGGGAGTCTGATTTTACTGCCCTATGAATCATATGAGATACTCATTGTGGGACGGATTGCCATAGGTATTTCCATATCATTATCATCAATTGCAACATGTGTGTACATTGCCGAGATTGCCCCACAGCACAGAAGAGGCCTCCTTGTATCATTAAATGAACTCATGATTGTGATAGGCATTCTCTGTGCCTATATTTCAAATTATGCATTTGCCAGCATATCTCATGGCTGGAAATACATGTTTGGCCTTGTGATTCCATTAGGTGCTTTGCAAGCTATTGCCATGTATTTCCTTCCTCCAAGTCCTCGGTTTCTTGTCATGAAAAATAATGATGAAGCTGCAAGAAAAGTGCTGGAGAGGCTACGGGAAACATCAGATGCCACTAAAGAGCTCACTGTGATTAAGTCGTCCCTGAAAGACGAACATCAGTATAGTTTCTTGGACCTGTTTCGTTCAAAAAACAACATGAGGGCCCGAATGCTGGTAGGACTCACTTTAGTCTTTTTTGTGCAAACCACTGGGCAACCCAACATTTTATTTTATGCATCGACTGTTTTGAAGTCAGTTGGGTTCCAGAGCAATGAAGCTGCCAGCTTGGCTTCTACTGGAGTTGGAGTAGTTAAAGTGGTCAGCACAGTCCCAGCCACATTTTTTGTGGATCAAGTTGGAAGTAAAACTTTTCTGTGTATTGGCTCTTCTGTTATGGCTGTATCGTTGGTCACTATGGGCTTAGTGAACCGTAACATACATGTGAATTTCACCAAGGTTTGTAGAAGCCAATCTCCAGAGGATTTCTTTCTCCAGAGACCAGGAAACTTCACTGTCACCAATGGGAGTCTCAAGGACCTCTTTGCTAACATGGCTTCAACAGAAAGATTGTCGCTTGATGTACAAAGCCCAGATGTTGCCAGGACAGGAGAACTGAACAGGACTGCCCTGGCAGGTGGCAAAAGCACAACAGGGTCTCACATGGAAATTGGGGAGGTTCCTGTTGTCCTGAAATGGCTCTCACTGGCCAGCCTGCTTGTCTATGTTGCTGCATTTTCCATAGGTCTTGGACCAAGTAAGTGTTTCATTTTTCTAACTGTTTGTAATGATTTATTTACATTATTAAGTGCTGGGATGACATGCCCACCTTGGCATTAGGAAGTTCCTAAGTTGGGCAAAGCAGTGTTTTCTGCCAATATGCACTGGTATTGCCACAGACCATCCTGGTAGGCCTGTGGTGTAGTTTTTAGGGAGAGGTCCTGCCCATTAAGGTCAATGACCTAATCTCCCTTCCATGCAGTGAAATTAATTGCTCCCTCTTTAGTCAAGTTAAGAACTGTTGTGGCCTTTGTACAGCAAAATTATGAAGGCCCTGGCTATCTCTCCTCTTTCTAGTCTATTGTGCCCCTATATTGGGAAGGTTAAGATGCAGGCAATTTGTTGCTGCTAACTCATAAACCCAAGATAATAATAAGCTCTAGACCTCTGTATGGTATGACATTATCAAATCTGTGAAATACCACCATGTCTGAATCCTGCTGAGGATCTGCCCCTCTGGCTGTGTAATAATCTTCAGATATAGGAAAGACACTCAAGATATCATAATTCATGAGCAAACTGTAGTACCATTGCCACTACCTGGGTGGAACCGCATAACTGGAAAGACACACAGACATGTCACTGTACAGCTGAGGTACTGCTGCAGCTACCATCACATTTGCATGGTTCCCACTCTCCAGAAAAGAGCATGTCTGTCATTCCCAGGGACTAAAAATTACATCTCTCCCTTTTCTTTTGTTTTGTTTCACTGGCACTTGCATAACATTGTGCTTTGAAGGACTTGACTTTTTAAGTCACACTGCAAAACCCACATGCATGGCCCATTATTTGTTAACAGACTTTATATGCTTTTGCACCCTGGCTCAAACTTGCCTTGCAAACAAGCCATGCTCTCCTGTACTATTATGATAAAAAGCTTGCCACAAAGGATACAACCCAACAATTGCACTAATAACAACTCCCCTGCAGTATTTATTTATTTTAAACATTACTCCCTGGGAGAGCAGTGTGAGATAAGCATTCATTGCCAGGGCAGCAAGCTTGACTGTGTTATTACAGCATTATTCCTTCCCTTGAAGATTGCCTTGGGGCTGCATTCTGCTTTCGATGACATAGGTTCAAAACCAGGGATGAAACCCTGAAAAGAAAATGTTACTCGAACTTTTATTTGGGTGTTTCAAACACATATTTAATGACCCTTGGGGTGGGGTCACATGTTCAGTCTTGGCCTCCTGCTGAAATCTGCTTTCCTGGTGACCTGGCTGTAAACGGGTTCTTAGTCATTTGAGTTGGCCTAATATACAGTTAATGAGAACAATGTCTATTTTCTTGAGGACTACAAAAACTGATGTGTTTGCCAGGCTGATCTGAGCAACCTCTGAGGCCAGTGCCTGTTTTTTGACTTTTTTCCTGACTTGAGAGCTCAAATGTTCTCAAAAAGAAAATGGGAAAGAACAGGCACCCTCTCAGCTCCATCATGTAGAAATCACATATAAAATCACGTGAGGCAATTTATACTGACAGATGTGTTTGTCTAGCAAGTGAAGGCCAAGTCTGGGAGAGATACAGGTATTTCAAATCACAGCTAAGTACTTTCAAGGCATTTCCCTGCCTTTGAAAGTACACTATGCAGATAAAATTTATAATGTATAAAAAATACAGGGGTTGGAGACTCAAGAGATTGTTGGAATCTGCAAAGGATCTATCATGCTTAAATAGTCTGGATTGGGATGCAAGGTTATAATTTGTGTCTCCTATACTGCCTACAACATCTGCTGCTTGGAGCCCAAATTCCCGAATGTATTTTCAAAGCCTAGCTTTCTTACCCTCAGTGAACCTTTCTTACTGTCAAAAAAA
>VZRZ01000996.1:1942054-1981102 GCA_013398175.1 Climacteris rufus
AAAAAAAAAAAAAAAAGAGCCCCTCTGCTTATATAAAGTGAACAGTTTAACATGTTTATGTTATTCATCTCTAAATCTGCTCTGTGATCTGGACCAGACCATTTACCATTGTCCACTCAGCAACAGGAAGGAGGCATCAAGGTTGCACTCTCTGGTTGCTGTGTCCAGACAATGCCTGGGGCAGCTGGGGACAGTAGCACTGTAATGTCTGCACCACTGATTTTCAATGCAAAACTCTCATGCTCCGTGCAATGGCTGCCTAAGTTGAAGGTGGTGTTGAGGATATGTCTTTTTGTAGATCAAATCAGCATCTTTTGGACAAAGAGTAGGAAAGATCTTGCTCTTTTCCTTTCACACCACAAGGCCATTTCTAGAATAAATTCACCCACTTTGTTTTAAGTCCATGCTTCATTATGTTCTCTGAGGATAAAGGACACTCTATGTAGCACCATTAGGAAATGACACACTCTTCACAGGACAGATCACACAATCCAAGGTCTATCATCTTCTTTCTGATATACTTTATACTTTTTTTTTACTCCTTTTCCTTTTGTTTTTTTTAAAATTTTGGTCAAAGTGATAGTTGCCATCCAGACTAGCATAGCAGATGTTTATAAATGTTATTTTCCATTATTTCTCTTTTGTCATGAAATTAAATAAAGCAGATTAATTTTTTTAATGAACTAAACATATGCTAAATATATTTATTGCCTTTTATCAAAGCACCCAGGCAGCACACTGATGAACACTCAAAAATAGACACTGAGAGATAAAAGTCTTTTTTGCATTACAAAAGAATTCACAGACTAGCAAGCATCTGCTTAGTCAATTTTTTGAATCTGGGGTGCTCTGTATTTATATCACTGGCCCTTACATGAGATAAAAGGAGTATTTCTGCTGCTCTGTTTCAGTTTAATTATGTTTGATGCACTGTGATTCAACTGCTTGTTCACACTCAATTTCACACAATTATGAAGACATTTTGTAGATGCAACAAATCAGTGTTGCATCACACCACAGAACAGCACATGCCATTTCTCTTGGGGTGTTCAAGCATTCAGTCATTAGCCAAGGGGACTTTCTTGACATCCATATTTGTCTTGTGTGTCTTGTCTTGTTTGTCTGTGTGTCAGAAAGGTCAAACAAGGACCAAATGTTCTGACCAGGGAATGATGTCTGCAGAGCCCTAAAGAAACCACTCCCTGGCTGCCATGCGAGGGCTGAGGAGTGCGAGAGGTGCTCCCCATTGTTTTCAGCACACCTTTGTGAGGAGAAGCATTGGAACCTGCTGTATGTGGAGGGGGGAGGAACAGGAGAAATCTGAGCCTCACAGGAACGATGCTATGCCTTCCACAGGGATCAGCGAGTGCAGGCTAATGAGATGAGTGCAGTGTGGAGGTAGATCACCAATTCGTCACCCAAAATAAAAATTCAATGTGATCCTGGAAATTAATTTAACACAAAGGACACACAGAAAAAAATTCTAGTCAGGGCCATGACCACCCATGACCACTTACTAAATGACACAGAGTTAACTGAAATAGTTTCAGAGCATCTTGTTTGCCAAATGGTCTGTTCAAGCCACTTAAGGGTCAAAAACTAGAGGTCCTTTCTCATAAAAAGGTGTCACTTCCTTCATTCTTCGTTGTGTGTGTTACAACATGTTGAGATGCTGGAACAAGGAAAGCCATGCTCCTGGACTGTGGGCTATGAGACTTATTTTCCAAAATAAGGCAGGAAGTATGGGATTCTTATGTTTGGATGGAGCATGTGCAAGAGACTTCTCTTGTTTAACAACTGTAAGGCAGCTCTAGCCTTTCTGAAACAGGGTGGGTGCCCAGAGCCCTGCTGCTTTCCTCACAGACCTGATGAACAAAATTCAGTTTTAGGTGTCAGATGACACCCATTACCAAAGATCTGATCATCTCATTTTGCACCATTCATGATCAAATACTAAACAGGGACAACTTCCCTCCCTGTTTTCCTGTATATTTCCTGAGTGAGGTGATCTCAACACTAAATAGCTGGAAGAAACACAGCAGCATGACATACAATTATACAGGGATGCATTGTGGTGGTCTAGAGGCAATGCTCTTTATCAAAAAGAAATCAGAGCATCTCCAACAAATCCTAGGCTGAGAAGCAAGTAACGCAGACTGAATATGGACCAAACAGAGCATCTTCTTTTCCAGTCTGAATTTGTTATAGCAAATTAAAGGCAAGTGAGCAAAACAGAACTTGGGCAGTACCTCTTCACACATATTGTGGGAGTAAAGTTCATGAACATCTCAGGGATTTTTTGGTGTGGAATGGGGAACATCTTTAACGAGAGAGGGATGTAAAATGTATGCTTTTGGACTGCACATATTGCATTGGTGCCTTGCACAAGAGCTCTTCCTCCTCTGCAAGTCCTTTAAACACATTTCTGTATAACTGCAAAAGCATTTAGGCAGTTGGCCAATGAACTTCGGGACAATCTGCTGGAGCAAATCACATCAGCTCCGCTGGCTTCATGGCAGTTCATGCTGAGTGTGCAGATGAAAATCAACAAAAACACCTACAAGTGGGACTGAGAGGTAATTTCTTGACGTGAATCATTCTCTTAGCTGTATAAAGTCCAAATGTATTTTTTGTCTCTGCCAACCTGTGACAAAGATGTTCTATTACTTCATGTCCTAGAGCAGCTTCCAGCTTTGTATGGCTCTTCAAAGCCAAGGGCTAAACTCTAGAGCTCTTTTCTTGGAGACAGGCTTCTCTTCCAGGTGACATCTCAGAGCTGCAGGGATGCCCCAGCCCAAGTACTTAGAGCCTTCTTTACACACAGCTGTGACCACAACACACCCAAGGCAAGTCAGTGTCTGCAGCTGGAGAAATGTTTTCTGGGTTTCAGGGTTTGGCACAAAGAAATACGACATTTGCTTATTAATGTAGTTATAAATAAAAAAAATTATTTTTAATATACTTATTGGTCAACATATTAAGTGTATAACCACGTCTTGGAAGAGGGATTTAGAGCTTACTGCAAACCCTGATTTTCCACATCACTGTTGCAGTCCCATTGAAGCATAGCTCCCAGGAGCAGGTGCTTGTAGGGTTGGCAGAACTTTGATATTGATCAAACCTGTTAAAGAGTAGAATTAAATACCCACATGAAGCCTTCTCAGATGGGGATATTATGCCCTCTGTAATCATCTGCTAGCCTCAGTCATCAGGTGAATATTTCTGATTGAAAAACTGAAAAAAAATTACATGCGCATGACTCCAGTCACAGCAGTCTTTCCTTCTAGCTTCTGAAGTGAGCACATTACCTACAAAACAGGAGATCAGCTGACTGTGGGAGCAACACACCAGTGCCCAGGGCTGTGGGGTTCAGTGAAGGCAAAGCATGTCTGCAGACCATGTGTGAGGGGAAGGCGAGCACAGGACCCACAAAATTAGGGACAGTTTTGGGGACAGCTGTTCCTTCCAGGATGTCTATGCTAGGGGGAACTCTCAGCCACTGACTCATAGCCACCTGAGACTAAAGCTCCTCCTGCATTTGGGGACCACTAACATCTCCCTCCTTTCTCTGTGTGGACGCAGAGGCACTTACAGCTGCCTGGCTGAAGTCAGCAGGCAGATTCAAAGCTGTTGGAGCAGGCATAAGAGAGGATATACACAGGTGAACATACCAGGGGCTTACAGTCACTACAGTCACTTCCTTTATTTTTGCCCTAGAGCAGGGAAAGGTGTCAGGACATCAAGCCTGTCTTTTTGTTTTACTAGTTTCACACTGGTTAAATTACTCCCATATGAAAGACTCAGGATTGTGGCTGTGTGTCCCCCTGCCTGGACGTACCCAGGAAGGTGCAATGATTAAATGCTCTCCAGCAAGCCCTGCTGTCATACACCCTCTCTCTGCTCTGGGAGCTCCCTGTGTATGTTGTCAGTCCCGTGAGGAGCAAAACCTGTGCAGGGAAGTTGGTAAAGATAAGCCCCTAGTGAGGGCACATTTTACAAGCAAATTTTTACTGATGAAAGACTATTTTAAATGACAGATGTCCTTTTCTAGTTTAAACCCAGGCAGATTTGCCATATTGAGTATATCTGAGTGAAATTTATGTCAGCTTGAATGAATACTTTAAAACTGACATAATTTTTACCTAAAATGGAACAGATGTTTCAACATGTTCGGGAATCCAACTGCTGCAGGAGCCAGATTCCTCAGATTATCAACAAAGGGTAATATTTTCCCCACCAAGAGCAGGCTTTGAGACCCCTGCTCTCTAACTCGGTTAGACTATGGTGCTAATAACACCAAGGTTGTGGGTTCAATCCTGTTTGATCCCCGTATGGGCCACTCACTTAAGGGTTGGACTTGATGATCCTTGGGGGCCCGTCCAACTCAGAATATTCCATGAAACTGTGAAATCTGTGACTTCTTTGGCACAAATGCTCCCTTTGTTACCGGCTGTAACAAGACTTCAGGGTGATTGGGAAGCTAAATTAGACTGTGTGATAGCATTCCACACATAGTGTGCTTTAACTTTTGGTAAGCCCTGAAGTGGTCATGCACTTGGACTTGATGATCCCTTTGTTATCCCTTTGTAGGTCCCTTTGTACTGAGCTATTCTATTCTATTCTATTCTATTCTATTCTATTCTATTCTATTCCTTTCCGTTCCGTTCCGTTCCGTTCCGTTCCCATGTAAAAACCAACTTGGTTTTCCTACATCTTACTGTGAGCTATTGTAGTCACTTAAACGCAGGTTTAAACCCATGTTGGGGACAGTGGGGAAGAAGGAAGAAGGATCAGGGAAGAAAGGTCGAGTAGGATGGAAGAAAGCTCAAGGGTTCACAAGAAAAATTAAATCCATAGCAGTGAAGAAGGAATTAAGTCCATCTTCAGTCCGTCAATGTTTTTCTTACGCAGTCTTATGTGGTCTGTGGTGGTCTTTCGCTATGTAATTTATTGGAGTAAATAAACCAAGACCCACAGCTGGAGCACTCCCCTAAAGCTCAGAGAACTGCACTGGAGACAAATGTAGTCCCTTTGACTATGGTCCCGTGATTGTTACATTAGCTGCCTACCTGAGTTAAAGCATGATTCATTAGCACAGTTAAATGCTGAACCTTCTATGGGTCTTTCACCTCAGTCACTAAATGCATCTGTAACAAACCCCAGAACAGCTGGTTTCGCATATGACACTGAGCAGGGACTTGATCACAGAGGTCATATCTCTTGCCACCCTGACAATCCAGATTGTGTAGGATGCTTTTTCTCTGCCCCTTAATGCTCTTGGGCTTAATTTTGGCCACCAAACGCTCAACCTGAAACTGAAAAATCTTGTGGAAATGAGAACCGTCAGTCTGGAAATTCTAACCCTCCATGGATTTAATTGGCTGTTCCTGTGCTTTGAAATATTGTAAGCTTAATGGCTTTGCACTATCTTGGAAAACACTGGTAAAAAAATCAGATGTCTAGAATTCACATCAATAGCTGTGACAGTAAAGCCATATTTCAGGCTTTTACAAAGCATGTGGTTATTGTATTAATTTATAGTGCACATGAATCTGATGTTAACAGACATTCATGCTCAACATTGTCCTGTATGACATTTGTTTGCAATATTTTGAGTTTCTACATTTTTCGGAGCAGCTGTGGCCTGACCTTAAAATTCACAGAAATGAGCAGCATCAATTTTATGGTTTTTTTGTGGTTTACTCTGGAAAATGGGATAGTGGTGGGGACTAAATCAAGTATTCAAAACCAATCAAGTTCTTAAATGCTATGTTGGAATTTAATCAAGATAATAAACCTTGGAAATGTGCATATTTCACAGAGAAATGATACAGAAAGTCCTATTTTAGATAATCAAAAAATTATCTTGGATTCTTTGTTTTATTACAAGATTCCTAGCATTGTTTATTTCTACTGAATCATCTTTTAATGCATGGATCCATGTGGTTTGAATATGACATTCCAAGTACTTATCTAGTTCATCATTCCTGTGCTAATCAAAGGCTGCCTCATGTGGCCTTTATTTCATGCTCTCTCTGTACTACCAAGCTGCAGTAGAAAGACAAGGCATACCAAAATGAAAAATAAAGCAAGGGTTGTGAATTGCCCACTTCCTCCTATTTCCTCACCGCAGATAAAGTTTGTCTGAAGCCTCTTGATCACACCTTAGTTACTCCAGTAATACGGATAGCCTTTTCACAGGCAGATTGGTAGTAGTGAAGTGCGAGCCAATTTAAGATTTTTTTTTGGTTAGCTGGATGTTAATTACAGGATTTCAAATTGCAGAAGGTACTTTCTGAAATATCAGACAATTAGGTTTGTCTTATCTAACTTGATAAAACCTACATATATTGGGGGGATTTTCTAGGTGTCAAAAAGGTCACAAGAAGGAAAAATTGTTTTTGCAATAATGAGACATGGGAATGTCAGTGCAAGCTTCTTAATTATTTTATTGTATATTTTTATATTTCAACACTGAGACTGAATTAAAACTATATACTGTTCCTGTTCATAAATTTTAAGTATGTTAATGAGCGGAAGTGTTGGTGGATCAGGCCAAGGGCTTTGCCTTCTGGGATACAGAGACCTTGGTACTGTGAAAAGAGGGAGCAACAACACTGGCCCAGCCAGTGTTCCTGTGTCTCTGCAATGACACTGGTCCAATCTGCTGTTGCTGAGGATGCAATTTGGCCCTCCAAGAACTACCTAGAAAAGGTGAGTACCCCTGGTTTGGCATATTATTGTCCACTTAAACAGGGATTTGAGACAGTATTCTGATATTGGTGCTCTAGACTATGTAAATATCTCTTTACTAATAGTTCTAAGTTAATAAACCCATTGACACAAAGGTACTCTTTAAGAGGAATGGTGACTGTGCTTAAAATTAGGCATAGTTTTAAAGTTTAGCTCGTATTAGTAGCCACTGGTCAAAATGGAGCATTTTACCTCCAGATTCACTTTATTAAAAAACCCTAGAGAATCAATATTGCTGTGATTTTAGTAGTAATTTGCCCTGATGATCCTCTTTTTTTCCACAGTGACATTATCTTCTGTAAAGTGGTGCACTGTCAAGTAAGCCTTGCATATCCTCTCGTAGAATCTTTGATATGGTAGTCAAGGCTGCTTATTATTAGTCAAATTTGCCCTTTTTACTTTGTAGGTCAAATTTAAATGTTTAAGCATTCGGTAAGTAACAGTGTTCTTCGATAATCATATAAAAGACAATTAAAGATTTTACGTTTTTTTCCTTAACCATGTTCTAGGAGAGAAGACTATTGGGACACTGAAATCTGTGAAAAAGTTTACAGGTCATATGTCAAGCTTCATAAACCCAGTTTCCTTCAGGAAAGAGAGCTGGGGAGGAATTTTTTGGAGGCAAGCTGATCTTGGACCAGCTTTCTGCAAAAACTAAAACTGTCAGTAGGTCTTCAAATGCAAAGGCAGTATTTTATTTCACTTGTAAAATTTGTGGAACTAAAAACATGTATTATAAAGTATGGGAAAATAATGATGATGTAAGGGTAAAAGTGTGCAATCAATCACGTAACTTGCACTGCTGAGGAAGGTGAGACCATCAGCCAAAGCACAGAGAGTACAGTAAGTCAGCATGAAGTCAGGAATGGTTTCTCCCATGGCATCTGCATTTCTGTGCCACACTGAGCTCTAGGAGGAAAGCCAGGAAGATTTTCTCAAAGGGAAAGGGGACACAGGAAAGCACCCAGCTTCTGCTGCCTTTGAAAATCAACCTGAAGTGCAGAAAACTGTTATGAAAGAAGGAGAACTAAATGACACTTTGTGGTGGTTGAACCCAGAACTTTCACACCTTTCTTCTGACTGCCTTCCTCTGGCAGCAGCCAAAGCAAAGCATGAGCAGCAGTTTCCAGTGAGGAACTAAAAAAACCCTGGATCACCACAGGCCTCTCACTAAATAAGTCACTAATGTAATAGGTTGCTTATCCTTTCTACTGGGAATTTTGTGAGTCATAGGCACAAATAAATCTCTGTTCTTCAAGAGCAAAGGCTTAAATTGCCTCCAATTGCTGTGTCACAACAGGGTTTTTTCTGCTGTACAACCCTTCAAGGACCGCCATTAGCCCTTGGATACTGGAAAACCAGGTTTATTTACCCCACCCAACTGGGTAATTTCTCCTCCAAAGACTTTGTGGAAGTGAAATATGTGATAAGCTGAACTAATTAACATACAACTTCCTCGTGAATTAGGGCTTCTGGCTTCTGCAGTCATTCCTCTGCAAATGCCTCAAAGGATTATCCTGGATTCAATATTCTGAACAAATAAACACCTACCAACAGGAATACATATTTCAGTTTTAATTAAAAGGACTCTTTTTGGATTGCAGTATGTGACTTATTATAATAAGCACATTCTCCCTTGAAAACTTGTTTAAATTTTTTTTTTCTCTCTTTTTTTTTTCTGCTGCTCTGCAAGTTGTTTTGTCTTGGTGGGAGAATTTGAGTGTCTGCATAACAAAGGACAAGAGAGACAGTGGTTGTGATATCCAGTTGCAAACAGAATTGTCATCTCATACATCAGTTCAACACGACTTTTCTTAGGGTACCTGAAAAGAGGCACAGACTATTATATATCTGCCTACATTAAGGCTGTGTTGTATCCTTCTTTTTTAACTCCAGCCAGTGACTAAGTACCACACAGCTGCTTGCTCACTCTTTCCCCTGTCCCTTGCCCAGTAGGTAGGAGAATGGGAAAAAAAAGGTAAACCTCATGGGTTGAGAAAAGATCAGTTTAATAATTGAAACAAACAAACAAAAAGAATAACTCTAATTATAATGATGATACTAATACCAATAATACTAATAATTGTGAGAGAGGGGGACAAGGGGAGAGAGAGGGGGGAATAAAAACCAACAGAAACTAGTGATGCACAATACAATTATTCACATCCCACAGATCGATGGCCAGACTTTTCCTGAGCAGTGATCAGTGGCTCCCAGCTAACTCTTCCCAGTTTATAATCTGGGCATGATCCTCTATGGTATAGAAAGAATATATCTTTAGCCAGTTCCTGTCAACTGCCCTGGCCATGCTCTCTCCCAGCTTACTGTGCACCTGCTTGCTGGGAATGGAAAACTGAGAATGGGAAACTGAAAATTCTTTGATTTAGGGTGAGCACTACTTGGCAGCAACTATAACATCAATGTGTTATCAAACTTATTCTCATACTAAATCCAAAATACAGCACTGTACCAGCTACTCAGAAGAAAATGGACTCTCTGTCAGCTGAAACCAGGACAATTCTACTGTCAGACTTGCTGCTGAGCACTTTTATTGGGCAAGGTGGTCTATAAATCATATTAACTAGGAGAATTCTACCATTTCTAGATCCTCATATATCTGTCACTACTTGCCCAGTAATCCTTCAGATGGGAATCACCATCTCTTAAGAAAGCTTGTTTGTGACTATTCTTTCTAGACAAAAATGGACAGTAATTGAAGACCACTGAAAATAGATTTAAGAATATTGAACAGCTTACATTAAAAAGGGAAGCCCACATGAGCCATTGCATTTCTTTCAAGTTCATAGAGATGAAAATTTGAATAGTAAAAGAAAAAAAGCATTAAAATGCAGGCCTACACTGGTGAGAAGGTTGAGGGAAGAAGAATGGCTGGGGAAAACCAGAGGTGAATTACATCTCACTGCTCTCCTTCTCAAGTCACCGAGAGAAGAGATCAAGGAGGTAGTGCTTCAGAATCAGTATCCCCTCCTGCTGCTCTAACACAAACTGCAGCAGGCACGTGTGATTTCAATGGTGCACTGCAAGGTTCCTTAAGAAATCCCATGTAAATGCTCAGCCTGTCTATTAAATAGTGATGGAAATAGTACAAACACTCGGCAACAATTTTTATGTACTCTGATATAGCCTCAGAGAAAAAAGGATTAAATCCCACTTGTCCTAATAATGTTACTGCAAGGAATCAGCTTGAAGGGATAACCATTAGAAACGCAATTGTAGTGTACCAGAAGAAAAGAAAAAGGATTTGCATTTGCCACACCACATCAGTTCCTTCTGGATCATCACTGGCATCAGGTATCTTGCAAACAGTAGTCTGCTGCTTGGAGAGAAGCACCTTGGAACACATGGAATTAAAGTACATGCTTATTGCCTTCATCTGCAGAGATCACGATGCAGTCAGAGGCAAGAGATTAGCTGAGGTCTCTCCTGACTCTCTTATCTCTTAAAATACCGTAATTCCATTGTTTTTAGTGTGCACACACAGGGTAGGACTTGACCTGGTCAGGCTGGCACTCTGCTGGCAGCTTACATGCTCTCCAAAGAAATACAGCCGCTCATTTGGTCTATATTTGCAAGATATTAATTTTGAGCCATCACTTTAGTCTGATATTATGAGGCAGACACAGAAAGAAAGACATCTCTCATTAAGCAAAGATACATTTTTAATGCTGTCACAATCACCTGCTTTGTCCTCTTGCACAAAACCATGGGCAGATTTCAGTCCACTTTTTGTGTGTCAAATCTCCTCTATCTGCTTTGGAAACGAACAGACTCCCTCTCACCCTCTCCTTGTTCCAGTCTAAGCATCCCTCACTTTTTCCAGCCCCCCAGATGACTTTCCCTGGAGCTGCTGCAAAAGCCATTGCCAGGGTTGCATTGTGTGGGTGCTGGGAGCCCTGCTGGGACAGTGCCAGTGTGTCACAGCAGCAGGTGTGTCCCCCTGCAAAACCCAGCTCTGTCCCAGTTCTGCATGCCCTGACAGTCACACACCTCATCACCACACACACTGTAAAGGCTTGTGCCATCCCTTTTGATGGCACAATGTGCCCTTTGAAATTAAGGCCAACTAATGCTGAACCTGGTCTTTAGTGGGAGGTGGTTGGCCACCTGGCTATTTCCAGTAATACCCAGCAAAGCCAGAAACCAGGTAAATGAAAAGCCTGTCAAGTTTCATAAGCCTGGAAAAAGAATCTGGTCTTGGCAGAGCCAGTCATTAGACAAGTCCTTTCCTCTTACGGCAGCTTCACAGTGACTTTCTTGCATCCTTCCCCAAAGCTGGTCATTTCTTGCACGTTCTTAGATGGTCTGTCTGTGTTCATAGGATAATCCCTATCTTCCCTTGGACCTTGTGTTGTTAACAACCCAGTCCTCCCTTTCAAAGTCTTAAATACTTCTGCCTACTTCCCTCCTAAGTTGTAAGGCTGCTTAATCTCTTTCCAGAGTTTATACCTCAGAAACTTGAGTTCTTTCAAGTATTGCAATGGCCATTTTCTCAAGCTCACGATAAAGAATTTGATCTCACACAGGTACAGGAAAAAAAAAAGCTAAGCAGCATATGAATACCAAGGGAATCTAATATTTCATTAATGAGAGCTGCTGAGCAGCTTCCAATTTGTTTCTGCCTCCTGGCAGGAAAAAGGTCAGAACAAGGACATTTTTCATTCATGTACCTCACTTGAATGTTGAGCACCCTCAAGCTCATGGTATTTCTCAGTTACTTTCAGATTTTTCTGCTTCTCTGACGTCTGTTAATTTCTCTTTTAAAAATGTATTTACTGCATAGGGCTAAAGTAAGGAAGTAAGGAAGAAATTGCATGAAGTTTGAGATGTCTCTTTGCTTACAGCCCATTAGGTTGGCCATGTTGGCTCAAACAAAAAGTCCACTCAATCGAAGTGTCTCCCGGCCTCCAACCATAGCCAATAACAAGTGCTGAGAGACAATGCAGAAGAAAAGGCCCATGCGGAATGCACAATGTGTCCTTCTGCCTATCTTTTGTTTAGAAAACGTAAGGAAAAATGTTGAGGATTTATTTTTACTATTGTGAACAATAGTTCTTGATGGATCTTTTTCCACACTTACAGAGAAACAATGTTTTTAACACCCAACATTTAATGATTTAACTGACTGATATTTTTCACATCCGAATGCACATTGTGAAAGTGAGTTCCACAGCTGAAATATACATTGTGTGAAAAAGCATATCCTTCTGTCTTGCCTAATTGCTGTCCCTGGTAATTTCACTTGGATTCTCTTGGTTTATGTCGCTGCTCTGTTTTTCTCCACTGCAACTCTGTTCCCCTCTGCTGTATGTTATCTAAGCTGAAGAGACCTCATCTGTTTACTTGCTCTTTGCCCACAACATTTCACCAAATCTCTTTGAGACTGAAAAGCACAGTGGCCCATTCGTTTCTAAACCCATTTTCCTTCAGTCTTTCAAAAAGACATGGTTTTCCTTAGGACTTTTCTTCAAGACACTGTACATATCCCCCTTTCTATCTGAGATTACTCAGCCTTATCCTACCTCCAGCCAGCAGCTCAGTACAGTCTCCCAGGGTGACCTCTTCCTGCATTCCAAAGGAATGTTTTCTTCAGCGCTGGGATGTCACTGCCTCCATCCCTGGCCTCTCATCCTCTCAGCCAGTACACGTCAAAACTCTCGGCTGCCTGATGATGGTGTTGCAAGTAACCTTTCAGCAATCATACTCTGCTTTCTTTGTCTAGACACAGTGTACATCTTTTCTAAAGGCACATTCCTATTTCTAACAGTTTTATTCATTCAGTAGTTTATCTGTGCTGAGCTATTCTTATGTATTTAATTGCAAGTGTATTTTAATTACCTTCAGCCAGGTAATTTAAACATTCTCCACAGCACCACTGAAACTTTTACCCTGATCTTTATAGAAAGCAGACTTATGCTAATATTGTTTTCTTTTCAAGACAAAATGTGGTAGGTTCTTGTTTTTTCCATTTCTACAAGAGTATTGAATTTTAAATGTTACAACCATTATAAAAGAGCATCTTGGTCATGGTTGCATCTTGAACTGTGCCAGATTCAGCACTGAAGCACAATTTGCCTTTTTTTTTCTCACTAAGTATCCAGCAAGTGGTAAAAGAAACCACCGTCTCTGGTGTGTAAAATGTACTCCCAGCACTGATCTCCATTATGCAATTTATTCAGTCTTAATGAGAGCAGCTGAAATCTTCCATTATAATTCTGTTTCCTGCTTTTATAGCCCCTGTGACTTTGTTTAGAGGTGAATGTCACCATCCTGGTCATGTGGCTGTTTATTATATCTGTATTCTCTGCTCTTTCCACCTGGGCAAGGAATGTCAGGGCATCTAGTTTCTGTGATATTTGATGAAACAGTTAAGCTTTCTGATCCAATGCAGTATTTTTGTCTGCATTTGTAGTCGGTGTTCTTTTCTCTATATTATACCATAATAAAGGACCATTAAACTGCACAATTTTTCTTAACTGCTGTCAACACTCAACACACTGCAGGTCAGCAAATGTGAGGTACTGCCTGCAGCAAAAAACCCGCGGTTGTTGAATCGAGCACAGGAAATCACACTGTCCAGCCCTTAGCCTCATGTCTTACCTACACCTGACCTAAGAGCACCACCTGTTTTCCCATCTATTCCACTAACACCAGCCAAGGACACTGCAGCAGGCACTGAAAACTATTGAGTATATGCAATATGTTTACTATAACAGCATCCTTTGGAAATACTGTTAGATCACACAGCAGATGGAGGGTGCGGGGGTGGATGTTGGTGTTTGGATCCTCTTTTCAAGGATAGGCTGATTTCCCCTGTAGAATACCACTGCTGAGTGGTGAAGGCAGAGCACACAGCTGGCTTGGCAGTGGCTTGGGGAGTGTGTAGGTTAAATTTCTGCAGTGTTGTGTGCAGAAGGTAGCAGCAGTCATTACAAATGGGAGGCTGAACCTAGTTGCTGGTGGCCCTGAGCAAGTCACATCCCTGCCATACCTACAGCAGCTGCTGTGTTTTGGCAAAAGTACAAATAGTAAACACAATCCCAGAGAGGTGCTAAAAACAAAGAATCGATCGTTAGTGCTGCTTCAGCTTGCGGGAAGGAATAAACACTGTAGTGTCAGGTTTCTACAACAGCTCTTTCTCCCTGGGGAATAAGCCTATCCTCTCCTTGCCAGCTAAGCAGAAGTCAGGCCCATGCCAGCGGATGTAGCTACCATTAGCAGACATCAAGAACAGTCCTGGTGTTCTGGTGGGATCTGTCTGAACTAAATAACTGGTTGCAATAAAAGCAGCTAACAGCTATTATGGCTGATGCAGATCCTCAAGTATTTTGGTTTCTTAACAGGAAAACAACATGATTCAAACTTCCAGACAAATGATCAGTTAGCCTAAAAGGGCCAGTCTGTCCTTGGAAAACTGCATGGTGTTGGAGCTGCTGCAGTGCCACACGTTTCCGCTTCAGCATGAGCCATCCTCCAGTGCCCAGACCACTGCTTTATTTATTCCTGGAGGTGGGTTTATGCCCAGTAGAAAGTGGTTTTGAATTCTTTCAACCTTTATTTTGATTCTAATGTGATGGTAAATATCCATTTTGCCAGTTTTTGGTGTATAATAGTTTTTGTAGCTGAAGTTGGCTGCCGGCTGGCAGGCCATCCCGTGGACATGAACTCCAGGGGGTGTGCATGCACTGCTCAGAAGGGCTCCCTTGCCTCTCACGTACTTGTTGCTTTGCTGTTCAGGGAGCACTCCCTGTCCTGAAGTGTTGTATCAGCTGTAACTAATGATCCTGTTTTCAGCAGCCCTGATGCTGAGGAGGGGCAAAATACAATGATGACATCTCTGTGAATTTGCTCATGTTCGGGGCTAGCTGCCTTGGCAGGGAAAAACACCTGCTTGAGAAGTCAGTTCACTTCTTTGCTCCCTCCTCATCTGTAGACACCACAGAACACACTGAGGGCATTTCTTTACAGCAACATTTGTCTTGTCAGCAACAAGTGTATTAAACTTTGATATGATCCAAGTCATTAAAAACAAAAGAATAAAAGCCTCTCTATGGCTGCTGTTAGATGTGGCAGCTGTGTTATGGCTGTGTGCCACTTGACTATGCCCAACACTGTTAGGCCATTACGAGTGTGGTCTTGATTCTCTGTAGTAAAATCATTGCTCTTCTGGGTTACTTCCACTGTGGGAGTGAAGCTTTTTTTCTCTAAAAAATCTAAAACTCTGGTCCAAGTCCACAAAAAAAAATAAAAATTAAATTCCAATATTTAGTACAGAGAAATTTAGAATTTGCTCAAATCTGCTTTGTTGACTGAAGGGTTTCTTTCCCAATTCAGCTAGTCCTTTCTAGTCTCCTCCTGGAGTGCCTTTTGTTTTCTACATTTATCTGTAGTGTCACACAGGAATTCTACAAGCATCCGAAAGGAGAGTACAGCATAAAACACACATGTACAGGAGCTTATTTTTAAAAATACAAGTGTCCCTAGTAAACTCCTATCTGACATTTTGCAGAAACAGCAGCACAGAGGAGCAATTTATAATGGCCATGCCCCAAGGGTCTGAAGACCATGCATACCTCTCTGCTCTTGTGCCAGTCATCTGCTAATCCACAGCCTCTCCACATAGCAACCTCTTGTTCCTCAACAAAAGGGTGGAGGGGTTTTTTTCTGGAGTTTGGGTTTGTTTGTGGGGGTTTGTTTGTTTGTTTTCTAATAATCACGAAGGGTATAAAAATGTGTCTTTTTTTCTTTTTTCTCTCTTGCTATCAAGGTGGTTACACAGCCAACTCTTCATGTCTGAATTTGCTTTTGTGATCTAGCAACACCAGCACTTAGATCACCTGTGGTGTGGTGTGATATGAAGGAGTCAAAAATCAGTCCCTCTCTCTTCATTTATACCTCAGCAATCTCATTTATATGGAGCAGAGAGCTGGAATAGCAAGCATACTTCAGTGTGGCAGGTTGATTTATAAGGTGGCATAAACACAGTGCTGCTCTGAGGCCAAGGATTACTTTGGTTTGCTGCCCCACTTCCATTAGCCTTGTGTCACTCGAGAGTTCTTTCGTCAGAACACCCTTTCACTCACAGATGTGCAGTCAGAGCTCACCTCCCCATTGCAGTGCCACCTGTCACTGGCTCAGGCATCCACCAGGCAGGGATGAAGAGATGGTGACCTGGGGTGATGCTGATTGCTGCACACACTGCCTGCAGAGCATGGGCCTTCACCAACCTAACCCCCTGAAAATGAATTTATTTTTTCAGGAGGCCTCACCTGAATTCATGGACTACTTAGATTTACAGCAAGGAAAGCCATCCTTCTAAAGACAACATTTTTTCCTTGTATTTCAGTGTCCTGGCTGGTCCTGAGTGAAATTTTCCCTGGTGGGATCAGAGGCCGGGCCATGGCTTTGACATCGAGCATGAACTGGGGTATAAATCTTCTCATCTCCTTGACGTTTTTGACTGTAACTGGTAAGATTTCTCTGTGGCCTTCCAAGTTGATATTCTCCTATAAATAAAAATAAATAAAACTTTCCTATAGAAAAACATCATTGCTAAAATTGCAGCTGTGATACCCCAGGAGCCAAGATCTCCATTTTGGTGTTGGTCTAACATCACCGTTTCCATCACATCTTTCTACTTTTGTGCCAGTAATTTCAGCCTCACAGTGCCAGCTATCAGACCACCTTGCACAACAACTCCACAGGCTGTGAAACCCAAGTCTTAAAAATGCCATTGCCTTAGAAGGCTGAAAATACCTAATATTTAGGACTAAGTCTTGCATCTTCTGAAATCAATGGAAGTTCTGTTCTAGCTCAGACCACAGCTTTTCTGATCAGACATTTTTAAACACAATCCCATTCAATTCATTCCTTTTCACAGGCTTTGAGAAAATTTTCTTTAGAAAAAAGTGTCTTTGTGAGGTAAAAGTATTTCACATTTTAATGCGAGAAAGCAGATTACCATATAGTAACTTCTAATTTGATGATAATCAAAGGGAAGGGTTAAATGCTGATGCTGAAATTTGTTGATTAGCAAATATATTTTCTAATTTTATATTGTATGCAGTTTTGCAAATTTTAGTTTTCAGTCTTATTGTGAGGAAAATATATGCTGAAAAACAAACTATATAAGGGAGCAGAAATTCCTTTAACCCTAGGTTCCAGTTTTCCTTTAACCCTACATTACTGTCCACCAGAGTCAGACAATCAGCCCACAAAAAGTCAAGGTGGTTTTCACCCTGTTAGATGTTTTTTGAGACGGATTTGAAAATTAGTGTGATCTGTGACTAAAATGGGTTTCACATTGTTTTATTTTCTGGGAAAAAAAAAAAAAAAAAAAAAAAAAAAAAAGAGAGAGAGAAATTTAAACCCTCCATCCTGAGTACTATCTTGATTAAAACTAAGAAAAATAGGACAGGTAAAACTCACTATGGTCACACTAGCACTTTAATTGGATCAAGGGTCTTCTTCAGAAGGAAACCATCCACTTTCCCCCTCTCACTGCACTTGGGTTTGCATCACAGAACTGCACTCCTGAAGTGCACAAGCTTTTGGAGAAAAACAAATGAGAAAACACATAGTGAAGGTGCTCCAGCTGCCAACCCTTGCTCAGTCCTTGGACCAGACTAGAGTTATTCCTAAGGAAATGTCCCCAAAACCACAAAGTGCAGACCTCATGAGCTCAGTGTCAGCTATTTCACCAGAAGGTCCCCTCTTGTCATGCAGTGCCACTTGTTAATGTACATCTCGCTGTTATCCTGGTCTCAGTTTCAGTGGCTGTAAAGTCATAGTAACTCTCTTGGCTTAGCTGGGTCTAATCTGGATTTATGGAAGTGTAAGCACAAGCAAATATGCATTCCTCGCCTATGGCAGAAAGGCAAAATTGGAAATTCTACTGCCAAGTGAATACATGTGGAGGTCAGAGTGGCCAGAAGCATCTGCACTTAGGGATAAGATGCAGAAGATATCAGCTGGATTAGAAGCTTCAGTTCTAATCAGCAATTTGTAGCTCATGACACAACTGACAAATGTCTCAAATGCGCAGGTTTATTTCAGCAGGGAAAAGGGCTAAAGGGGCTGCAGCAGCCTGTTGGGTTTGTATATGTTTTACTTTCCAGGGGCTGCAGAGTGCATCCCTCAGCCTGAGGACCTACCTGCCCCTGGACTGTAGGCTCAGAAAACCACTAGTTCTTGGATGGCCCTGTTAGGAGTTCACTCTTGGATCACTTTCTGGCACAGGACCCGTGACTCGCAATGGAAGTCCTGGGAACTGACAGGTGGGGAGGATTAGCTGGAGACAACTGTAACAGTGTGAAAAATGCTTGGATCTTCTCCAAGAAAGAATGTGCACCAAAACCAGACACAGGCAAAAATTCAAGGTGCTTGTGATCCCCACTGCCTTCACACAAACTAGTAGCAATGGCTACTCACTGTTTTCATCCAGAGTGACCGCAAGGAGAATAAATCAATAGGCTCATGCTACGTGGGTCAATATGGGCTCATCAATTTTAATTCACAAGAAGTATTAGAAAAAGTGAAGCCACCCTTCCTTTTTGAACTATGTGAGCTAAGAATAACAGCCTAGCTTCTTTCTAACTCCTCCTGTGCATTAGGGACTGTATCCTATAAAATACAGCAACAGGAACAAAAATGGCAATATTTGAAAATTAAAAGACACGTGTTTTTTTCTTTGTAGAGCTCATTGGCTTGTCCTGGGTGTGCTTCATTTACACAATAATGAGCCTAGCGTCACTGGCTTTTGTTATCGTGTTTATACCAGAGACAAAAGGATGCTCTTTGGAGCAAATATCCATGGAACTAGCTAAACAGTAAGTACCAAATGTGTGACCACATCCCCCAGGTGCCAGAGGGACAAAGCCTTTCAATGTCTCATATTGGAAAGAAAGGAAACTATGTGGGAAAAATCAGATTCTCTCAAGGCTTGAGCTTGCACATATTGATCTCAGCGGTCAAGCAAACATTTTGTTGGTGCTGAAGGACTTGTCCTAAAAGGAGGGTGGTTTCTAGCACTCCTTTGAGAAACACCGGCAGCCAGGCCTGGCTTCCCAGCACTTTTGCTGTCTGGCATTCCTTATAAGGAGCAGCTGAGGGAGCTGGGGTTGTTTGGCCTAGAGAAAAGGAGGCTCAGGGGAGATCTTATTGCTGTCTACAACTACCTGAAAGGAGGCTGTAGCCAGGTGGAAGTCAGTCCCTTCTCCCAAGGAACAAGTGACAGAACAAGAAGAAATAGTCTCAAGTTGTAGTCTCAAGGGGAGGCTTAGATTGGATGTTAGGAAAAATTTGTTTACTCAAAGGGTGGTAAGGCATTGGAAGTGTTAAAAAGTGATGTAGATCTGGTACTTGGGGACATTGTTTTGTAGTGAAGATGGCAGTGCTTGGTTAACGCTTGGACTCGATGATTTTAGAGGTCTTTTTCGACCTAAACGATCCTATGATTCTTTATACCTTTTTGGCAGTGGAAGTAGTTAATGTGTGACCAGCTTCGTGCCATCCGGTGTTTGGATTTTTTAGATTACAGGAGAACATTTGCAGCTCAGCCAGACTTGAAGGAGGTTGTTTATGGAATAATTAGTTTATGGACTATCTGTGCTGCCGGCGGCCTTCGGGCTGTCCCTCCTCCTCCTCTTAGAGAACGGCATAAATCCATGCGGGGGCCGGGGGAGCCGGAGGCGCTCCGGGCGGAGCGTGCGGCGGGGCCGCCCCCGCGCGGGCAGGCGGGGAAGCGCCGGGAGCCGCCGGAGCATCCCGGGAAGCATCCCGGGGCCGCGGCACTGGGCTGGCTCTCCTGGGTGCGCTCTGCCGGCTGCACGCCGTGGCCAACCTGTGCGGGTCTTTGTGCTTCTGCAGGAAATACGTGAGGACGCCCTTGTGCGGGGTGAGCCAGCGCAGAGAGAAACTGGTGCCGGTGGAACTTGCCAAGAGAGAGAAAGAGCAGCTCTACTAGAGCCGGGGCAAGCAAAGCAGGCTTCACCGAAAGACTGATTTAAAAAAAAAAAAAAAATCAGTGATGCTCACGCTGATGGGACACATGGTATCGTTATTACACACAAGATATTATCTCTAATTTCTTGGTAGAACTTTCAGTGGCAGTTTACAGCCAACATTAAAGATTGTTATAGTTTATAATTAACTGGAAATCCAGGCTCTGTCTGTTTCAAGCCAGCATCCCTTGCATCCCCTGAGGTTACTCACCTCTTACATACATGGAAATTGGAATATTGAACACAATTGTCACATCCATATTCAACAAGACTTCAGTCTGGAAGAAGTGCAAAGAAGAACCGGGATGCCAAGGAGAAGGAAGAGTCTCACAGGAGGAGCCCACCAAAGACAGGTCTAGCAAAAATGGGGCTGAAAAGGGTTGACCACTCTGTCAGTAAGTTAGGGAAAACAATGCTATGGAACAAAAAATGGATAGCTAGGGAATGCAAAAGATTAGTGCAGAAGAACCGGATATGAACTTTTTATAAATTAATTTAGGATTCAGCTTAACAAAGCTTGGAAAAGGGTCTTGTTCCTCTGAACTTAATTATTTATAAACACAGAGCATGCTCAACTTGTAAGAGGAATTTTACAGGCATTTTCTCAGTAGGGCCAGGATTCTGTGACCTAGGAAATACTCCTCAGAAAACATAGCCAAATTGTTTAATGTGGGAAATTAAATGCATCACTCTCTACAACTACCTGAAAGGAGGTTGTAGCCAGGTGGGGTTCAGCCTCTTCTCCCAGGCAACCAGCAACAGGATGTGAGGAAACGGCCTCAAGTTGCACCAGGGGAGGTTCAGGTTGGACATCTGAAATAATTTTTTCACTGAAAGGGTGGTTAAGCATTGGCACGGGTTGCCCAGGGAGGTGGTGGAGTCACCATCTTTGGGAGTGTTCAAGAAACAACTGGACATGACAGTGCTATGATTTAGTTGGCATGGTGGTATTTGGTACAAGGCTGGACTCGAGCCCCACTTTAATGATTCTATGACTTGCATAATCAATTACTCTAAACTGACAGTAGCCTTACAGAAGAGGAAAGAGGATTTCTTTAGCCTCTCAGTTCCAGGAAAGTTGGAAACTATAGGTACCAGAGTTGATGCCAAAATAATTTTATTTCTCAACACAGGGCACACTAGACTTTGACTTTTGGACTCAGAAAGTGAGAATTGTGTGGTACATGGCAGCACACAGGGAGTTCAGGAACTGTAATCACTGCAGATCATAAATTACGTCAAATTCTTGTTTATTGCTTACCAAGTGTATCCTGAAGTACCCAATAAGCCTCTACAAAGGCTTATCCATATGGCTCCTATAAAAGAACATTGGTCTTCTTTTTCTTAGCAGCTTAACAGATGTTGTTAGAGTGATCAGTAGATAAATATTTATTAGCAGATAAATAAAAGGTTCTTTGTTTAAAGAAAAAAAAAACAAAGCATGCTTTAAAAGCATGTTGACTGTTTCCGTAGCTGCAAAGTGGCATTGCTTCCAGCATTTCATTGAGGCAGCAAGACTGACACTGTCAGCTGGAGTGCACATACCAGTTTGGACTAAGCACATGATCCCACTTTATTTGCTGTCTCATAGCATTAAAACCACCTGACTGTGTTCTGCACTGAAGGAATAGTGACTTACTGACATAGATAAAGTTTTACTTCTGAGCAGAGCAGATCTGTTCTTATCAGATTCTCACATGGTCGCACTTCTAGGTACTGACATCACAAATTTTTAGGAGCAAGTCTAGTCAAGACAGTGAGCTCATGGTCAAAACCTGAAAACAAAGTATTGACACCAAGGCCATGATTTGCCAGAAGTCACTGAAAATATAGCTACCTCAGGATGAGATCCTCAGTTTTATAGCATTGGTGTCTACAGATATCTCTTCACCTGCTTCATGTTTACGCTGGAGAATGGTTATCAGTGTCATGCATTCTACTTAATCAGCTTCTGAACAAGAAATATTAGGATGACTTTGGGTAGTCTTCCAAATATGCTGTCAACATCATTCTAATATTAACAAGTGTCTGGGATTAAATCCAGTAATATTGAGTATTACTGTATTTTTAGAAAGACTATATTTTAGAAAGACTATATTTAGAAAGACTATATTTAGAAAGACTATATTAATTAATCTGGTTTTTGACCTGTGATTTTACCAGGCAGTGGATTATTTGCATTTCCTGTAGTATCTCCGTTTGTTCTGGTTGGTACTGTTTTCTCATTGCTGCCTCTACACAGAAGATGCTTGTAGATACAATTCAAGCCTGTACTGGCTTTTAATTTCTACAACACTGTATTTAGTGAAAGGAGCTTCTGCAAAATCTTCCTAAGCATTGCAGCTTCCCAAGCAAACCTCTGCTGTAATATATTTTCTGAATGTTCTTACAAAAATAAATTTAGCTCAGAACATACCATAGAAATTGTCCCCCAACTCACAGGTTTTGGGATCACTGCAAGCACTTCTAAACTTTTCCCATGCACACCTATTTAGTGCAGAACCAAATAAATAAAAATGCAATACTCCTGAAGAAGGGATAGTTTCAATACTGGTTTTACTGAGGAGACCCTGATAGACCTTCAGATAACTTCCAAAAGTGATGATGCTGTAGTCAAAGGCTTCTAAAAATCATTATAGCTACTGTCTTAATTGTAATCCTACAGATTTAGCCTTATAAAGCCCTGTAAATGCAGCCATAATTGTACAAGTCTTTTATAATAAAGCCTGCACATCTGATGACACAAAGGTGGCACTCACAATCTCATCAACAGTGAAAATTCAAGGGAAAAAAAGGGACACACCTTCCAAATCACAACCCTGGATGTCTGAAGCACTCCACAAAAAAAAAATTGTCCCAGATCTAAAATTATTCAGTATCTTCATTGATGGACTGGATTACAGAACAGAATATGCTTATTAACTATACAGGAAGTACTAAGCTGGGAAAGACCTGGTTGGAATTCAGAACTTCACAAATCTGTGAAAAAAGCAAGATGCCATTCTGAAAACGTAAGCACAAATTTCTCTGGTAACACTAATTGCAAGTCAGAGAATGATAAAATGGCACTAGAAACTGCAGGAAAAGATCCAATGGGTGTGACAACACACAAGCCAGCAATGAGTCAGAGTTATCAATCTACTGCAAAAAGGAGCCCTTGGTAGGGTGTATAAATAGATCCAACCCTTCTCTCTAAAGAACGTGAAATTTTTTATGGCCCTGCCAGGGCTAGAGCTGAGCACCGTGTGGAGTTTTGCATGGGATCCACCTGGAGACACCAGGGACAGATGAACAGTGCTCTGGAGAACACGGCCATTGAGGAGGAGATGACATTGACAGGTAAGTTTAACCCAAAGCATGGCTCCCCACAGCGGAGGTGAGAGCCACCAAGCTGGGACATGACATCTGGTCCCTGTTGGGGCTGCAGGAGTTGGTAGGGAGAGCCTGGGTGGAGGCACAACATGGCAAAGGGGACAAATGCTAACTTGTGAAGATGGAAAAGGGGGGTGTGTGTATCCACACAAGTAGAAAGTATCAGCAGCAAGGCTTATTCCAGGCTGAAGTGGGGACCTACCTATTTGGAGCAGTAGGAAATGGAGTGATATCCCTGAGTATAAGTACATGCAACCAGATGCCCTTTATCATCAGAGCTTTTAAAATGTATTTTTCACTGTTTGAGGCTCTCTTAGATCTAGGACAGGTGGACACACATTTCAAGGGACCTTTTATTTGCTATTACTCTCTTCAATACAACCCTGCAAGTTTGCTTTTCAGTTTCCTTTTGGATTGTTACAAAGGCCTCAAACTGCTAGCATGGATCTAGGCAGCACTTCAAAAGAACCAGTTCCCATTTTAATATATTGCAGCTCATTATTAGCTTTGATTTTTGTTCTAAGAGACAGATTTCACACTACGTGACAGAGCTAACAAAGCCAAATGTTCTTCTTTCTCCATGGATAAATTTAGGAGACACATATGCTACATAAAAGCTCCAGATATTCACTGGTAGCACTCAAGGGCTTTGTAATTTGATTCAGCAGCAAGCCTTAATCTACAATAGCTATTGTGGCCAAATCCTCATTTATCAGTTTAGGACTACACTTTGTCCCTCGAAACCCACTACAACTTTGTTCGTAGTTCAAATACCTTCTGCTTTTTAAAAATTATAATAATAATAACAACTAATGTTCCTTCATGGTGGTTTGTTCATTGCTCTGACTATACACAAAATCCTTATTAGGATCAGGAGAGCTGAGGTCCACATTACAAATTGGAAAACTTACATACAGCAAGTTTGTTTCCCTGCTTACTATCATCAATTCCCTGACTGTTGAATTCAACTTCATGATTTCATGATTCTAAGTCCTCTTATAAGCTCAAGAAGTGGGCCCATGGGAATCTCACACAGTTTAACAATTCCAAGTGCAGGGTGCTGCACCTGGGTTGGGGCAACCCCCAGTATCAAGACAGGCTGGGGATGAACACATGGAGAGCAGCCGTGCTGAGAAGGACTTGGGGTGCTGGTGGAGGAGAGGCTGGACATGACCCAGCAATGTGCACCTGCAGCCCAGAAAGCCAAACGTGTCCTGGGCTGCATCCAAAGCGGTGTGGCCAGCAGGGCAAGGGAGGGGATTCTGCCCCTCTGCTCTGCTCTGGTGAGACTCCACCTGGAGTGCTGCATCCACCCCTGGGGCCCCCAGCACAGGAAGGACATGGACCTGATGGAGTGAGACCAGAGGGATACCAAGATGACCAGAGGGACGGAGCACCTCTCCTGCAAGGAAAGGCTGAGAGAATCGTAATTGTGGCTTGCCAGTACCTGAAGAGCTACAAGATAGAGAGGGACTTTTTACAAGGGCACATAGTGACAGGACAAGGAGGAGCAGCTGTAAACTAAAAGACAGTAGGTTTAGATTAGGTTAAGGAGAAATTATTTCCTGCGAGGGTGGTGAGGCATGGGAACAGGTTGTCCAGAGAAGCTGTGGATGCCCCATCCCTGGCACTGTTCAAGGCCAGGTTGGATGGGCCTCTGAGCAACCTGGTCTAGTGGAAGGTATCCCTGCCTGTGGCAGGGTGGCTGGAACTGGATAATTTTGAAGGTCCTTTCCAACCCAAACCATTCTCTTATTCTGTGACATCTACACGGAGTTGAAAAAGGCTTTTATGAACATACCACTTACAGCTTCTGGCAAAGTGATGTTTCTTTTTGTTATCAGGGATTTGGTGAATCCCATACTACTCCTTCCTTTCCATAATTTCTGCAAGAAGTCACTATGGACAGCCCCAACTTCCATACCACCCCCTCAGGCAGATTAAATCCATCATGCCAGGCATTTGCTTCCTCAAGATGTTCTTCCACTGTTCTTTCAAAGCTGCGAATTCTGGTACAGTAACAGCTCAGTTTACTATTTTAGAAGCCACTAAAACTGTACATTACCTGCAGCACCAAGAGCAGTGTGACAGTTCTGTTCAGGGAGATAGGGAAAAAAGACATACATACATTTATACATATTTATTGTATCTTTTTTAAAGTAGCATTTGCAGTTACTTTTAAGCATTCACCTCTCTTCTGCTTCAAATGTGCACTTATTGAGAGAAACATCTACTGGCTTCCAAGTCCAAGATTAATACCAATAATAATACATGCCAGAATCAAGCTTAATTGCTTGGTGGCAGCTCCTGTAATCAAAACAATATACAGTAGGAAGAGTTTAGAAAAGGTCTGTGTTAATCATTCAGCAATAGGCTGGGGCTGGATTAGCATGACCCCATCTTCTCCAGTTGAAGAATAACAATTTTCCTGAAAACTGAAGTTCACATCTTAACAGTTTTTCCTTTTGCATCCAGTAAATGGCCAAGGCAGTTGTTTTTTACAGTAGCTTCATAAGTTGATAAGGTAATTAAGCTTTAGAAAGCGTCCAAGGGAGGGCCACGAGGATGGTGAAGGGTCTGGAGGGAAGCCTTATGAGGAGGGGCTGAGGTCACTCAGTTTGTCCAGCTTGGAGAAGAAGAGACTGAGGGGAGACCTCACTGTGGTCTTCAACATTCTCATGAGGGGAAGCTGAGGGGCAGGTACTGACCTCTTCACTTTCGTGACCAGTGGCAGGACTTGAGGAAACATCATGAAGCTGAGTGGGGGGAGGTTTACTTTAGATATCAGGAAAAAGTTTTTCACTCAAAGGGTGGCTGGGCACTGGAACAGGCTCCCCAGGGAAGTGGTGACAGCACCAAGCCTGTCTGAGTTCAAGCATTTGGACAATATTCTCGGGCACATGGTGTGACTTCTGGGGTGTCCTGTGCAGGGCTGGGAGTTGGAGTTGATGATCCTGATGGGTCCCTTCCAATTCAGCTTATTCTATGATTCACCTATAGGAAAACACTTGCTGTATACCTTTATATTTAGAAATGTCTTCTCTTCATATAACAGCAAGAAAATACTTGAAGTCTGGCATGTAGTTAAGAGAACTGGGAAAAAACCAAATTTCATCCTCAGATAAACATACGTAACTACTATAGATTTCAATCTAACCCACGCACAAAGTTTTACACATACTACAAATAGAAACAGAAGGTATCAGCAGAAGACTATTCTTACATTGTTTCAAATTAATTTGCAGCTATACAATTTTAATTATAATATAAAAAAAGGGAAGGAATATAACAGAACAGGTATGAAGAGAAATATTTTCCAAATTTTTATTTGTGCACATTCATCAGGTGAAAAAGATAACTTTTACAGCTTCTTTGGTGCCCAATATTCAGCATACAAAAATGTAAAAGACTATTCACAAATAAAACACAAGCTCAAGCTAAGAAAAAAAAGTCTTAAAGGTAGTGCACATCGTGACAGCTTTGCTTATGAATACACAGAAATTACTGCAAAAATAAATAGAACGTCTTTTTAAAAGCAGCAATTTCATATCTTGTAAACTTCCGTTTTTACAATACAGCACTGTTAAGAGTAAAATCCCAAAGAACTGGAGTCTATACTGTGGCCATGAGCAAGTAAAAGAGTCTGTATTCCTCTGCTATGGTTGGTCCAGTTTTCCTTTTTGCTTTTAGTCCAATGTGCAGCAGTCTTTAAAGGTGCTCGGTTAGGGAACCTAACCATTAAGTGGTGAATTATAAAATTTATTTCCTGCTTTCAAACACGAATGGATAAATCTGTTCAACAGCACTGGCAACAGCCTTTACGTTTGGCCCTGAGACAGTAAAAAAAAAAAAAAAAAAAAAAGGCAGTAGGAAGAGAAAAATAATCAGGGAATCAGAAATGAAAACAACAACAGTATCTTTAAAATAACCTTAATATTATTAGCAATCACAACTCTATATCATAGACAATAAGAATTTCTCCCCCATTTCTCCTAACTTAAGGTTTTTTCCTCCGATCACTTTTCATGTAAAAGTGTTTTCTGTGGGTAAATCTGCAAGATGTTCTACATTGATCAATGGCTAGACTACAAATAAATAATACTGACATTTAAGTTCACAACAACATCGGTGATTTTCAATTCATTAGCTTAAACAATCTAGAGCAGAGGCTGAGTGGCACAGGTAAAAGAAATTCTTTTATTTATGTCAATCTTCTAGGAATTTGTATTCCTTAAAGCCTAGCCACTGTTAGCTCTTGTTTTAAAAACCTACCAACAAAAACTACTGTTAAATAATGCTGGATTTAACTGAAGTATGTTTCAAGCAAGGTTATTTTAGGTTTGAAAATGACAGACTATTCTACCCTGTGTTTTGCAAGTAGCTTCATCATTGATCTGAGGACATAACCTACAAGCCAGAGGGAATGGTTTTATCATGTCAGGATGAAGCATATGGAGGTTATCTAACATGATCTATGAGCATTCCGGCAAAGAAAAGGATGAATGACCTACAAATGCTTTCCAGAGGTACTAGACCATTTTATGCAATGAAAAATTAAGATTGCAAATAAGTGAGCAGTAATATGCCAGAAGATATTAACTCTGGATAGAAAGCTGGTGATGCAGATAAAGAAGAATAGCACTTTCTCACATGCTTTGATGACTGTGAACTCAAGTATTTTGTAACCTCATTTTAGACATCAAAAGTTTCTTCCAAGTATACAAACTGTTCAAAATGGCTTCCACAAACCATAACTTCAGTATAAATTACTGAAGTAATTATGGTTTTACTTGCTCAGTCAGAAAGCAAATGGACTGGAACAGGATTCTTCTGTATTTTCAAACTGGCCAAGTGAAGCACTCAGCTAAAACAAGCCTGATGAAAGAGACCTGTATTCTGGGCAGATACTGCACCCTCCTGAAATCTGGCTGCTATTAGAAAAGAAAGTTCTTGAGAAAGCCTTCAAAAAGTCAGAATACGAGTAGACAAATAGTTTTAGCAAAAAATGCTACTCTGTAAGGTTGAAGAGATGTAAAAACTGGATCATGACTGTAGGGCATATAAGAGGAGAAAAATCAAACCCCCAGAACAACTCTCTCCTTGCTCATTTTGGAGTAAAAGAAATAATATCTCTTTCTATTACATGCCAATGATTTTTACTATCTTTTATCAATGCAACTGAATCTTTATATACTTGTCCCATTAAAATAGCTCACCTTCCTGTTTTTTTGTAACATTTCTAATTATGTATCTCCAATAAAATTGAGTCACCAGTATTAAAAATACTAGTGCTACAGAAACATAAATCTTTAAAAGAAACCTCATCTGAATGCACTTGAGGAGGAGTACAGTAAAGCTGAAAAGTAATTTAAAATATTTTTAGAATAAGAGGTCTAAGACTCTGGACATTTCTTTCCTCTAGAAGAAAGTACAAGGTAAAACAGAAGCCTTCAAAAACAACAGAGGTCTGAGATACTTCAAACTCACTGTAACAACTAAACCAGAAGGATGCAAAACTTTTATGTTTACCTTATTTACCTTCATTGAAAGGCCAATTCTGAAAATATGAAAGTGATTTTGTAAGTAACGAAGCAATAAAAATCTTACAGAAAAGCTGAATCTCATTAGGAGGCTGACAAGACATGCTGAGAGCTTTTTATTACTGCAGTGATACTAAGTGATATTTGTTTTAAATTTAATTTCTAGTTTTGGCTAGACTAGTTGCTCTGTTCAGAACATATACTGCAGTCTTCAAATACTTTTTAGCCCTTTATTTCCAGATCACTAAATCTGATGGAAGTTTATCTTCTTCAGAAAACACTTCTCCCAACATTGAGGGGGAAACGTCCAGCATAAACCTAGGTATTTATTAAGGAATTGAGAAATGAAAATGAAAAAACCTTATCCAGCTTCTGAACCAGTAGCTGAGCTCTAACAACTGCAGGACATAATTCCCGCTAAAGTGATACAAAATTGTTTTTTGGTTCCGTCGCATTCTAACATGTATTCTCTGAAAAACCTGACCTCTTGTACCTGGAAACCTGTGGTGGACACCTCACAAGCAAGCAGAAAAGACAACGAAAAACGAAAATGATGAAGAGAGAGAAAAAAAGGGCATGGCCTCTCCAAGACCCAGGACAATCACGTCTCTGATTATATGGGAAAAATCACTGATGTCTGCGATTCAGTGCTGGTTCTCTTAGTTGAGATTTAATAGAAGAGAGGACAGCTCTGAAGAACTGCAAGTACTGATCAACTTCATTTATGACACAATGCTATGCTATCCTATGAGTTTCCATAAATCTCCAGTTTGGAAACATGTATTTATGAAAGGGATGCTATATGCAGTGTAATTTACAGCACTACAAAAGTAAGAAAAAATGAAGAAAATTCAAATATTTAAATAAACAATAAATACCTGCATTCTCAAGTCCTATCTTACTTCTGATTTTATAAAAAAACAGACTATATACATTCAATCTAACTAATTTTTTGAGCCTACCAATAATAACACTTCCTCTACAACTCTTCTGGCACTTTCACTCAAAAATAAATTAGGTACTAGCACTGGGAAGCAAAATTGTTTCAACATTACCTTTTGACTATTTTAAATATCTTACTTTCCTAAGCCTACTGGCTCTAAAGTTAAATATTCCCAACAAGTTAAATATTTATTTTTTGACATTAAAATACCTGTAACTGTGATACTGCCTGTGGAAAAAATCTGTAAGGTAGCTCTGAGAGATTTTATTCTGTAACACACGGCAGGATGGAGTTCTGGTTCATAACTAGAAAACAAAATAAAAGGTAAAAAAGAGACATCTAGAACTGAAAAATAAAAGCTTAAGAAGTATACCAACACTCTTTAAAATCCTACCATACCTCGCATGAGGTCTGTTATTCTTCGTAAATTCTGGCAATCTGATCTCAAAGGGCATGTTGCACACTGCTAAAACATTCACAACTTTAAAATCTGTGAAAATCACCTTTTCAAAAGAGAAGGAAAAAAAGACATTAGAAATTTACTTTACAGCGAGGCAAATGTATGGGTTGAAAAAAAAAGATACTACTTAGAATATTTTGACGAGATTTCTAAATTAAGACTTTGAGACTGATGCATTTCTAATAGGCATCTAAACAGTACTTAACGGACTCAAATAATTTACATTATCATTCTGTGATGGAGTAAGCGTTGAACTAGATACCTCAAAGTTGTATCACGGTCATCAGATCAGTATGGTTATTGTAGAGTTTGAGAATGAGACACAGAAACAACCTACACTGCTGTACTAAACACATCCACAGTGAAAAGAAACTGAACTAAACAGCTCATGGAACAGTAAAGAAAGCAGAGAAAAAGCTTAAATATCATTGCAAACTTCTTTAATGTCTTGTTGCTATAACCATAAGAAAAAAGATGACAATGGTTTGCTTTAAATGTCCTGTGGCCAGTACGAGCAAACTCGTTTTCTACACTGTAACTTTCTGAAACCCGACTCAAACTATTTGCTTTCAGTTATTCTTTACCACAGACATTTTAGATGACAATAAAACAGCCAACAGACAATTGCTATACAAAGAAACTGCATTGCTGAGAAGTCAGTGTTGGCAGTGTCACTAGGGAAACTTTTGCTCATTTTCTGAGATTGCCTAAACTTTAAATGACCATTCTTCGGTCTACACTTTTTTAGAAAGATATTACTGGTAGAAGTAACTTAGCCTTATAAAAGGTCAACTATCAATTTAATCTTCAAAATAGAAACTGCTCACTTTATTGTAAGATTTGGTGTGTCCAACCTGGAAGCACTGTGCGCCTCACCGACTTAATGAAGGTGCTCCGTCTAAAGTACACATCTGTGACAGTAAGAGTGTCACACTTTTGCTGGGGTCTGATGCAGCCTTACCAGCATAGCCTGTCACCACTGCCTTTATGTACTACAATCAAAAGGAGGCTCTCCCTGAAAAGGACAGCTAATGTGTCTACTTCATTGTCTGTCCCTAAACTGAATGACAACAGACTCCCAGGAAGCTTTAGAGTACTAAATCGCGTCATTTTAAGTTGTTCGTGTTGCTCTTTTTCAACCCTTACTATGAAATGCAAGTGGTGTTTCTGACTGACAATGTTAACCCAAAACCAGAAAAAAGAGGGCTTCCCTGTCCTAAGTATTTTATTTGGCTTATCTTCTACTGCAGCCTGACAGTGCAGGAGCACTTTTTTTCCTCCCTCTTTAATAAAAGAGGCTCAAACTTGCCTTTATTAAGATGGAAATATATCCGCTCTTCCATCAGAAATGAGTGAAAATTATGTTCAAATGACAGTAAAGTTTATACTCTTTAGCACTTTTTCCAAATAAATCTTTCAAGATATTGTAAATTCTATCTAAGAAACATCTGTGGGTGGTTCATATATTAAACAAATTTTGTTGTTCATTATCCAGTGAAGAAGCACTACTCTGAGCTGCCAAACAAAACCCAAATCCACAAAACAAAACAACATCTCTTTAACCAGCATCTGGAAAATGTATGCTGAGACAAAAGGGGCATCTGAGTGAAAACATGCTTACTGTTGAATTGTTATGCTCCCTGTTCTTTGTTTCTTCCTAAAAAATGAACTACCAGCATTGCTTGAGTCATACGAGTCCTTTTTCATCAGAATTACCTGAAAACCTAGTTTCTGTAGACTACGAGCTAATCGTCTGGCACCAAATTTAGCTTCTTCTTCACTATAAAGGAGAAAGAAAAGAATCCAGCATTAACAGAAATAGAGGCTACAGCTGTGTGCATACATACCACAATAACTACTCGGACTACAAAATGAACCATTATACAATGCAGTGCATCAACCATGATCTCATGAACAGCCTACTCTAAGTATTACATTTTAACTAGATAGACATTCAAATGGAATCCTTTATGCCCCCGTTTGAAGAATATCTTGGCACTTGGCACCAGCTGAAGTGAGAGACATGTTTTGATCATACATGATTATAAGTACACTTAACAGACAAATAAGATCACAAGTAGTCTGGAGTTAACATCCTCAGCAATCAGCTTTCATTTTGAAACTGAGATCATATACAGAAACTATGCAAATTTACTACTGTACCTTACCTTATCCTAACTTCAAAATGCAGACATATCTTAAAGGAATTCAGCTGTTAAGAGTTTAGCGATGTAAGATGTATCTGAACTGAGAGTCTGGTTTTGCTTCTTTACAATCCCTCAGCACTGTAAAACTTCATTAAATTCAGGTGTGTTTTTGTGAAAAATTAAGAGATATCCTCAAGAAAGGTTATCCCATCCCAAGTCTCAACTTCTGGCTAAACACACAAAATTCTTAAAGACTTCTCAAAGACTCCTGAAGAGTCCCTTTAGGATTTTCTTCACAAGGCAGTTTTCCCTGCTGCTCGCCCAAGAAGGCTGAACTGATGCTGCTTAAGATTTCAACAGGGTCTGATGCAGAGACTTCACATAGAAAACTTCCTCCCAAATATGTAGTTTGGCAAGGATCTGCATGTGATCCAGTGTGAGCAAATCTAAGCAGGGGCAAGTACCACCTCTTCTCCATTTACAATGTTGTACTTCAAAATATGCAAGGATTTAGAGAAAGAGAAAGAATCTTCATGAAAAAACCTTGTGGCTCCTGTGCAAATAACTTTTCCTGAGGACCAAATTGTGGCCGTAATCCTAGGTTTCCTAAGCTTCATTAAAACCTTCTAAAAAAGAAAAGTGGAAAAATTGGAAATCAGCGGTAATTCAATTTCATACTGGAAAAAATTAACTGTTACCCAAATCCACTAAAGTTACACTGAAACTTCCTTTATTTTTGATAGGCTTGAACTGCTCCTTCATCTCTTTCAGTAATTAAAACCCTCGCTCCTAAGAAGAGCAAAATAAACATGAAATATCTCAGCCAATGATTGAATGTTCACAAAATAGATTAAATGAAGGTATTTTTCACTGAATAAAAAGCTGAAAACCATAAGCACCATAATGATTTTTTTCCTTATTACAGTGAGTTGACATTGCTAACTCCTTATCAAAATATATTTTCTTGATATGGCCATCAAATTTTGGGAGGCAAAACAGACTCTGAGGTGCTTACACCTCATCACATACCTTATACCAAATATTCACCCCACTAGTTGCAGTCTCCTGGGACAGCATTTCATCCCTCCCATTACTGTACCTATAATGTATTACTGACTAAATGCCTACCACCAGCGAAATACAGAAATAAAATTCTGCTTTTCTCTATCCACCCTACACAGGTATTAGGCAGAACAAGAATGTTTAGCTTAAGGAACAATTTTAAAACCAGATAATTGAGGTATGCTGAATTTCTTACCCCAACATCACGCTTGTATATCACATTTGCTCCCTCTAATGCAATCTTCCTCAAGTTTAAATGACATCTTGTTCTAAAAACACACACTACATTTGTGATTAAAATGTCCAGTGCAACATCACTGTCCGCATCCATTGGGGTGATTTACAGCTCAGTTTTCCCACCAGCTCACCACGAAGATCACATCCTGAGAAGCAGAAATCATAAAATTAAACATAGTGACAGAAAATTCCCTATTAATGCCATTGTATACATTTGCCCCTTAAAAGAGACAAGAAGTAGAAGTGATGACACTCTGACTCATTTAACTGTGTATGGGGAGGAGTGTCTGCACCCTCTGTGCTAGAAAATAGGAGGTAACTTGCTTGAAGCCATGTTGTAAGACTTAACAGAAATGAAGTGTGTATGCATATATCTAAAAAAGAATATTTGACCTTGCCAGTTAAATACATTACAATTGTTACTAAGTATATTAGGACACTGTAAAGATTACTCAAACTTCTTCCATAGCTCCAGTGGATGATCTTTCCTCAGCTCATCTAAGGATGTCATTAGACACCTCAGGAAAATGCACTTCTCTGACTGCTGAAGTTGATAATTCTGAACAGTTTGACATTTGTGTTGGAATGGATAAGCCCATGAATAACTTTGAACTAACACAGGTTACACAAATTGCAGTCTGTAGACAGCCAGCTACCACAGCTTTCCCATCTTCATCCAGCACTCTTGGCCTATCTCTCCCAATAATAGCTTAAAGCAGACTACACAAAATGTCCTGGTGGCAGCAACAGCCTGGGCTGAGCTGCAGTGTCCTCTCACCCCCTTCTGCCCTGCCCACAGGAAGGCATTGTACAGGCAGAGTGAAATTGAGTGTTTCTGAGGAAAAGCACAAGTAACTGTGAAGGCACAGGATGGCCACCCAGTGCATGCACTGCAAACCTAAGGCAGCCAGGAAGCATCCAGGCTGCCCATGCACATCCTAGGTGACACTCCTCACACACAACTCAACTGGGGAAAGAGAGTCATAAGACCAAGAGTTGGGCTACCACTCATCCCAGCCCAAGAACGCCTGACATCTCTTCTGTAACCATACCAAAGCCAAGACAGCAGACCTCTCAAATAGATCTCAGGTGAAGAAATGAGAGGCAGAAAGAGCAAGATCACTGGTATATGGTGAAAAGGACTTATACAAAAATTTTAGCAGTATTTCATCCAAAATGAACAAAAGGGAAAGCAAAGAACAAAATCAAAGAAAAATTGTCACATATGTGACACATGCTCTACATGGTCATTGCCATGGAAGAAGCAGGATGCTATGCATTCAAGAACAGTAAAATGCATAACAGACTACAATGCATTTATATCCCTTTAAATGTTCTGGTTTATGTTCTATATTAGAAATCTTCAAGATACAACATTAATGTTATTATCAGTATTTTCATCTGACTGTGGTTTCCCAAACATCATGCCATAGTCTGTAATTGAGAACTCTAGGTGGATCTTTGACAACCACTCATGGACAGTACAGACGTAACAAACTACAAGGCAGATGTGCACAATGTACTGGGTCAGCTGCTGTGGTGGTTACTGCTTATGCTCTGCAGCTTGTTCCCTGCTGAAAGAATTATTCTGTAATTCTTGGCTCGTCCAGTATAAGAAAAGGCAAGATGGGTGATAACACAGAAAAGAGATGAAGAAACAACAAAACAGAAAAATCAAAGGTTATGTGTGTGGGTGGAGGGAATGCAGGCAAAGAAGAGAACAAACAGTAACTAATTAGTACTCCCAGATCCCTGTTTTATTGAACCAAAAATTACATGAATCCTCAAAGTTAGAAATTACTTATCCCATCTGGTTTTGACGGACTACTACAGATTCGACAAGTAATTTATGGCACCAGATCCAAAGATAGCACATGTGCAGATTTTGAATAGCATGCAAGCAGGGCCAGAACAGAGATGGAACCCGTGGCATCTTCCGAGACGCATTTGTTTTTCACCCTGGCTCCAACTCCTGGTTCTGAGTTCATTTACTGGAACCCAGGAACGATTGTCAACAAGATACCTCCAATCAGCAGTGCCTCCCAATTATCAGCAAGTGTCTGCTGGCACACTCAGTCTACATTCTGAGACAACACCACCATCATGCATAACACCCTTGAAAGGTTGCTAACATCTAAGCAAACCATAGTACTGTATGATAATGTTCCCATAAAATGTGGCTTATCTTAAAAGGATCCAGAGAGAAAAGTCACGTGCTCATTCAGAACAAAGGAAAAAGTGGTTGAAAAGAGAGAAAAATTACAATTTAAAAGGGAAAGATCTATTATTAAGGGAAAAAGGTGGCTGTGGAGCTGTCAGTAAGAATGTCTCCAGCAATTACAATGTATCCTGATTAGACGTACAACCTACTTGCATGGATTATAATGAGAGAAAAATCACACAGATAACAGCAGTGTGCCCCCATTTTCATTAGCCATGTTCTCAAAGCTCAAGACAACAGATATTAACAGAGGGGCTTTTTAATTTGAAATTGTATATATTATGTCAATGTTTTTGAGCATACCCATTACTATTTACCATACAAATACAATGCTAAACTCTTCCAAGGCACCGTTTAGAAATATTGGGTAAACCAAAATGTTTCTAGGCTTGGGCACTTGTGTCCAAGCAGTAAGCAAACATAGCCTATCACAACCTTTAACTTAAGCTTTCTTTTTAATGTCTCATACCTTACTTACAACAAAGGAAATAAATAATCTAGGAAGAAGATTCCTTCTTTCTCAGAAGAAGGATGAAGAAAGAAGATGCTACCTTCCTTCAGGAAGCCTCAAACTTTGAATTCATAGGAACCATGAGAACAAAAGCAAGTTAAAAGATTTTTAAAAATAAAAATAGATGGACTACATTAAAAAATATCTGAGGAACGTTTTTTTAAAAAAAAAAAGGTGCAACAATATTCAAGAAAGAAAGATGTTGCTCTTGTTTACATGTATCTCCAGCAGCATGACCAGCTGGAACATTCTGATCCTCCTCTTTCCCAGTTGTCTCTTGTATTCTCTGCTATTCATACACATTTCCATAGCACTGATTCTGTTATTTCCCAAAACCTGAATTTCTGCATTTCTGTATCTCATCTGCAAAATGGGGAAAATAATGCTCCTTACATATAAGCCTGTTTCTATTCCATATTTATGCAGTTACACTTGCAGAACAGAGAGGCTGAGTAGAAAGCAAATGTCTTTTTCTTTCCAGTTCTGGATTTGCAAATGCTGAAGCTGATTTTACTGAGCTCAGCTTAGGTTTTGCTGATTAATTTTGCCCAAAGGTTCTCTCATCTGAACTTCAGAATTTTGGCAGCCTAAATCTCATTTCTAAAATTATGTTTTGACAGCTAATGCTAATTTTATAGTAGGTTAAATTTGAAAATAACTTGTCCAGATGTACAGCATTTCTTTTAAATTATGTACTTCATTCTACTTTCTCCAGCACAAGAAAATAGCTAACTTTGATTTCCAGTTGTTTTGCACCAGCGTAACACAATCTACCCCAACAGAGGAAATAAGTTTAAATACATCTCTGCAGAAGTTTGTATTATTTTGTTTTATTGGAGAAATTTTAGAAGATTGTTCTTGCTTTTCAACACAGATTTCATGGATACATCTGGAGTATCACCCTAATAGGAAAAAAAACAGGAAGGAAAAAAAAGCGTATAGATTAAGCATGATAACGAACACAAAAATAAAAACAACAAGAGCTAATGCAAGGATATTTGACACTGTAATGTATCCTACACTGAAACTAGAGACACTCTGCAGAATAAGATATACTTTGGAGGCAGGAATTAACACTGAAGTTCTTAAAGTATTACCTATACATCCACTGTTAGAATCATAGCCATGCTATTTTAGATACTCCATAAACACACATGAAGACAAAACACCCTGCACTGAAATCTTACAATCTAAAAAAAGCCAGTGCTCTGTCTTCAGAAAGTTCCAAGCCAACCACAGCATCATCATCAAAGAAAGAGGAAAGGCACTTGGGATGCGGTATATAAACAAAGTATTATTTTAAGCTCTTGACTACGTTTGATCCAGGAAACTCGGAGCTATAAAGGTAGATGGGGGATATCTGACAATGGTTACATTAATGTCAGAACAGTTTAATAAACACCTTTTTCATCAGCAGTCTAAGAATAAGCAACTTCTACTGGTTATTTTTCACATTGCTCCAAAGCAGTCCATGAATTGACAAACTCCACAAACAATTCCAACAGCTCAGCTGAAGGGATATTGGTCATTATTGTGCCAGTAGGCATTTGTCAAACTAAATGCCTGAAAAGCACTTTTGAAGAAGTTAACATAAACCTCTACATGATGTTCCCATACGAGAACCGAGAATGCAACAAATAAAGCCCGTCAGGAATGGGGAGAATTGATTACATCCTTCCACTGAAGCTGTATTTTTAAAGATTTGTGTTCAGCCCCTCAGGAACAGGTCCCTATGAAAAGCTGGAGGAAAGAGACCTCTGAAATCTCCTTGAATTATTGGACACAATACAGTCACAGTTGCAGATGAATGACTCCCTGGAACCAAGAGCAACATAGCTCCTACTGTCTGTGCAGAATACCCTCAGGCCCAAAGAACTTTCTTAGTTACAGCCAATGAGCTTGTGGGGCATGCTTTTACTTTCTGTTGCAGTGGCAAGTTAAATTGTGCCTAAAGCAAAAGGCCATCTTGAAGCTACTATTCTCACCTGTCAGGATTTGCACAATCATGACGATTTATATTTTGGGGGAGAAAATTTTCAAATACGCACAAAGCCAGTGACAGAGCAGAGATTTGTTCAATTAGATCAATGCATGGAATGATAATAGCAGCTATACCATAAGCAAGAGGGGCCTCAATCCTGGTGTCAAATCTCTTGGATGAGCCTACTGCATCTCCATGGAGTCTTCCACCCCAAATCCAATTGTAAGAATAAAGCCAAACAGTTTCTAGAGCAAGACAGGGCAGCATATTTTAAATAATTCATAACAGGCCATTTTCCTCAAACCCTTCTCTCATCAAAAAGGTCCATTCATATTCAAAGCAAGATTCACTTGAACTCAAGTTTGTACCACCCTTCCCTTAGAACATCCAGTGACACTTGAATGCTAAGCATTAAGAAGAATCCTTTCGGTTTTCATAATATGTGAAAAATCATCATAAGCATGACAAAAGTCTAAACCAACAGGTTCGGGGGCCATTCCAATTCGACGAAACATTGTAAGAAAAGTAAAAATGTTTAGCTATAACAAAATATTTTAAGACAACGGGCTAAGTCTCTCACCCCCTCCCAGTCAAACATTCACCCTTTGCACGTCCCAACTGAGGAAGCACGAGTACCGCTTCTATTCACACTGCTAGGAGTCTCCCTCAAAGCCCTACATGCACCAGCGTCACACGCTCTGGTCAACAACTATTGCTTCTCCCCCCTCAATGCCAGCCCGAAACTTCTGCGGCCGGCACGGCACGAACAAAGCCCAGGCAGCGAGGCGGCCGGGCCACGCCG
>VZRZ01000996.1:1981621-2007470 GCA_013398175.1 Climacteris rufus
GGGGCGCAGCGCGGTGCCGGGCGGTGGGTGCCGGTCGCCCGGCGGCGTTCCGGGTGCTGGGCCGACTCCCCGCGACAATAAACATCCCCCAGCGCCGCGGGCATAGACGCGGCGCGGCTAGAGCGGCCGCCGGAAGTCACGGCGGCGGGAGGGAGGGAAGGCGGGCAGGGAGGGGGCCGCGCTTGCCGCGCTTCCGCTGTCGTCCGCCGCCCCCGGAGGCCCGGTACACCGCGGGACGGGCCCGGCTGCGCGGCTCCGCGCGGAATCGCGGAGAGAGTCAGGCCGGAAGGGACCGCTGTGGGTCATCTGGTCCAATCTCCTCGCTCAAACAGGGTCATCCTGGAGCACATGGCAGAGGATTGTGTCCAGAGGGTTTTCAGGATCTCCAGTGAGCGAGACTACACAGCCTCTCTGTTCCAGTGCACGGTCACCCGCACAGTAAAGAAGTTCTTCCTCGTGTTCAGTTTCCCGTGCATCAGTTTCTGCCCCTTGTCTCGTGTCCTAAAACTGATACGGGGTTCACCTCGACCACGTCCAAGGCAGCGCTTTTGCCAGCGAACCCGCCAGAGGGCCGATGCAGTTCGCAGATCAGACACTGTGAACGCTCATGGCACGTACCAGGCGGTGCTGCAGGGCACCTCCTCAGCCTTCTGCAGACCCCTTGGTCTCCGGCTTGGCCGCTCCGCACCCGCTCTCTGGCTGAACCGAGTGGTCAGCGTTAGTGTGCCACAAGCCAGCAGGCATTAGGGCTCACAGCAACAGCACGCTGCCAGTATTGCTGCTCCATACATGCATCTTGCACTGCAGCAGGACTCTGGCCGCTGCCTCTTGTCTTAAAAATGATTTGAATCCCATATATATATATATATATATAATTTAAAGTGTTGTCATTTGATATTGAAGTCCACAGCAGTAAACTGTGGGAGCTTATTGTGTGAACAGACTGCTCATAAACAAAGATAGGAGCAGATGCCTGAGAAGTCTCAAATATGTCCAAGTCCCGTGAGGACTGTGTGGCCCTCAGTACTTTTTCTCTGATTCTAATGTGAAAACGACTAAAGTAAGACTGCTGCTTTGCACTCTTTCATAATGCAGATTGTTTCATCGTTGCTAAGTGGGCACATGGTGCATGCTTACAGGAGAGACAGAAGGGGACATATCACACTGAGGGTACCTGGGATGGCACTGGTTCTTTCTCTCCAGGACAGCCCTCCACATCTGACACGTGTGCTGTCTGTAGGAAGTAGAGCCTGTGGTGAACTGCCTATCAGCTGCACTTCCATTTTCTCTTGGAAAAGCTGTTGTGCATCACGTGGGAGCCCAGGAACAAATAAGTGCCTGCAATGTGGCCCATTAAGGACTCACCACCCAGAATGATGAATGAAATAAAGGTGTCAAGTTGACATTAGGTTTATAAAGACACATCGGTCTTTATATGAAAAGCATATATATGTATATTTATATGGGTGTACTGCAGTGTATTCACTGTAGTGACAATTTTCTGAAACTGAGGTTCTGTAATTATGTACTTTGCTTGTGTGACGTGGTAGCAGAATAGCTTTAATTAGGATAGAAAGAACTGCACGAAATTTGAATTTTGAATTCTTCAGAGTTGGCATGTTTTCCTCTGCTAGATTCAGTTTAATCGTTGAAGTGCATGACTAGGTTCACTTGTCAAGAAGGAGTATTTCAGGTTCTCACTTCAAATCGTCTGCGAGTGCATGGTTTAGCTCTCCTGTTTGCAGGCTGGCTGCACACACCGGCGTGCGGCAGCGCTGCCACCCTGCGGCTTCCTAAGGACACGGATCCACGCGGACCCATCGCCTTCAGGTGAACATGGGCAAGCGAGACGAGGTTTTGGAAACCAGGATTCTGAATTTACCAGCGATCAGGAACTCTGCACGGGATCTCCAGCATTTTTACAGAGTGCCTTAAGGCTGGTTTTGTTCTTTATGGGCGTCAGGCTCTGAGTCATTATAATTACACAGCCATAGTGGAGTAGATTGTCGTGATGTCTTCACTCTCATACCTCTTTCAGGTTCTGTATGGCTGTATCACAACAGATGCTGATTTATTTTTTTCATGAATAGCTGATCACATAGGCAAGTTATGAAGAAAATCTTTATAAACTCTGATTTTGCTTGAATTCTGACTAAGCTTATGTTTTTTCAGCATACCCTAAAGGTTAAATTCAAAACAAAATGTCTTCTAGCAAGCACACATCCACTCTCTGTCTCCACGTGCTTGCTCTTTTCAGGATGTAACCTTTCCTAGCACATATTCCTGAGAATTGTGCAGTCATTGCTGGATGCTAAGAAAATTATTTTTGCTGATGAAGAGATGAACCTTTACCATTTCAAAGTTTTGACTGCTTTGTCAGCCTGAGCTTTTCCTGTTTAGACTAGGACATGTTCTGAAGATTTCATCTTTAAATATCTATTTAGAAAATATGCAAATGTAAGCAAGTAGCTATGATCACATTAACATGGAATGCAAATAAGGTGATTGTGCACCCACCTAATTTGACTTGTAATTTTATTAGTTATACTGCAATTTTATTCTATACCTATATAGTTTGCAAAACTGGTTGTCTTGTCCTTGCTTTCTCCCGTTCCTGATCTCCATTCCTCCATGCAACTTGGCTTTATGACTTCCTCCGTTAGTATGACTGAGGTGCTAAGGTTCTGTGTCCTAGTCATGCTCTTCCTATTGCTTGTTCTGATGCTGTACTGACATCAGACAGGGAAGGCACAGAGGCTGTTTCTGACACCATTGCTTCCCTACTATTTGATTTCATTTTCCTATGCCTTTTTTTTCTGAAGCCTTTGTTTGGGAAGTAAAGAGGAGATGGAGGTGTGGGGAGGGTGTTCCTGTGCTTGGACATTCTGCAGCATGGAATCGAGGGCTGTTTTTGACTGTCAGTACTAGTGCATTAAAAACTTCAGGACACTGCACATATTTTTCATCCAGTAATTACAGCAGGGAGACTGAACAAAGGTGCAACTTCATTATGTTGTTACTCTGCTGTAGCTGCAGGTTTCTGTAAAAGGAAATAACTTACCAAACTGAAGCAAATCTTGGTTATCTGGATTTTTCTATTTTTACAGGATTAACTTCCAATCAGATAAGATCCTGTGCAAGGTAGACTACGGGAAAGTGTAGGGGGAAGAGAAGAAAGCTGGATGGTCCCCTGAGGCCCACAGTGAAGGCTAGATGGAGAGTTTTATGCAGCTGTGTGTTAAGTACTGTGGTGTCTGTGCAGAAGACTGCATTGAAGTATTTGTGTTTGAAGGGGAAGTACCTAGGAGCAACCGGTGTTGTGGATGTTCCATGGAAATGACCTTGTGTGAAATGGTCATCAGCTGCACACATATGATATTGCAGGTTAATTATGAGACATCTCCCAACTGGCAGCCATCAGGAATGAGCAAGAGGTCAGTCAGGGAAGGAATCTTTCGCTCCAGGGCTTAGTTCATCAGGTGTAACACTAAACTCAGCTGTGTCCTCTCACACCTCTCTGGGGATGCACAGTCTGATAACTCATGTTAAACTGTTACCTCCCTGCTGTAAGTGGCACTTGCACCAGCTCCACAATATTCAAACATTCTGTTTAATTTTGTAATATATATTTTTTTATATATTGGTTCATAGAAAAGATAAATATAGTTACTATATAGTATGTAAATATTTATGTCACATTTTTATATGGTGTATATATATTGCATAGTGTGTGTATACCTATATATTGCATAATATATATTGCTAGGTATACTATTTAATATAAAATAAGGATATTAAGAAAATGTCAGTGAAGTACTCCAACATAAAAGTAAACTATCAGAATGAGTCTTTTCTTTAGTAAACTATGCAATAATTTAATACGTTTCTGTTGTTTCAGCCTCTATGACTGAATAGTATTTACAGATTATGCATACTGACTTCTGTTGGCAGTAAGAGAGAAGCATGGTGAAAGTAGAATCAGAAGACCGAGTGTGAGGGAAATGAGGAAGAAGAATTTGTGGGAAGATAGTAACAGTGGTTCCTCAGCAGTCTCCCTGCAGTGCTGTGTTTATCTGTAACCAAACTGGGGATGCTGGCCTCGGCTCATCTTGCCCAGCTTGCTTCCTACCCCAGCAGAAAAATGTTAAGCATGTACAGACAGTACCTACTGACTGTCTGAGTCCTTCCCAGGGACTTAAGTAGGGGAATATCTCAATTCCAGATCTTGGGATGAAGTTAACATGGTGCTAACTGTCAGTGGTGAGAAAGAGATACTCTGAGGGCATATATCAAATTTTGGTGTCAGAGAACGCACAAGTCAGGTAGAAAAGGTACTGCAGAGCTTAATAGAGTTAGGTAACAAATGAGCAGAGGTTTTCAATGTCATAATTTAGGGTATAATGTTAAGTCTCATGTTATGTTTGTTCTTGAACTTGGCCTTTTGCTTCTTTGGTCTTCCTATATATTACTTATGAGATACAAATAGCAAGGAGGGTCCCTACTAAGAATTTTTGGCCCATAGAAGAAAGCAGGTTGATCTAGAAAACAAGTGAGAAGAGCACAAGGCTGAGGTGAGACAAAGGCATCGAGTATCTCAATTGCTGTAGCTTCTAAGGCTGCAGTGACACTGATAAATAAAACAAGGCTGAGGCTTACGTTTTGTAGTGCTTGGGTTTTAGCAGGGTCCTTGCTATGCCTTTTCCCCAGAAAGTATCCAAGCATGGTTTTGCAGTAGCATATGCCAGGAATTGTTCTTAACCTTTGGTGAGTGGAATAAAATGCAGGTATGTGCAGATGTGACCCCAGCCACAGCACTGACTGTCAGAGCCAGAGCATGGTCCGTGTCTGGTTTATATATTCTAGTAAGTGTAGATGTGGATGTAGATATACAGCCTGAGAGGATCCCTCCTTACACCTTACTGATTCCTATCTTTGTCCTGACTTCAAAGAGCAAAGATCCCTGGTGATTTCAGTGTGCCTAGGAGAACAGCTGAGGGGTTTGTGCACCAGAAGAACTGGTGCCCTACACCTGTTCCAAGCTTACATGTGAACCTTCAGCCAGTCATTTGTCAGCTCTGCACCTCTTTCTCTTCCCATCTGTATAACAATAGTGGCCTTCTGTAGAAAAACATTTGGGCATGAGGGGACAGCCAAATGCTGCAAGATAACTCCTGTCTTTTACGTACTTTCTGTATTGACTCTGAGATGCCAAGAGTATAAAAGTCCCTGTGTAATAAAAAAATGTGTTATCAGTGAGGAAGAACTGTTCCCATTCTGGTCAGCTTGGCCATCAGAAAACATCACAGGAAACAGGATGCTGAAGCGAGAGGCCGTGCTGACACTTCGATTGCTTGTTGCACATGATGGTCTTTGCCTCATCCCTGACAGGGGAGGGAAGTGCCGCTGCAGCAGCCTGGGAAACCGTCCAGGGATGGTTATCTGTATAAGCACATCCCTGGGAATGCTCTCTGCCTGTGCCCACTCCTCCTCCCCTGCTGCTGCCGTGCAGGCTTTCACAGATGTTCCTCCCAGAGAAGGCAGCTGCAGCTCTCAACCTCCTGGTTTCCATCTCCCTGGTGGTCTGGCTCCACCCGCCTGTGATGGAGCTGCTGATAGTTCCTCCCTTCCCCAACCCATCCTGTCGCAAGGACTGAGCTGTAGTAGGCAGAGGAAGAGGAATTATTCTATCCCTTTTTCTTCCTTTCCTCTCGTCTTCTGGCTGTGTAGCTATACACTTGCTTTCTTTCCCTAGAGTTTCTGATCGTTGTTTCTTAAACAACATGTGAACAACCAAGAGAAAACTCGAGAGTGTAGGTAATCCATATTTACAGTTGGATATGGTCTTACAGTTTAAACAGCAGCCTGAGGTCTAAATAAGGTCTGGGGTTTTTTTTCTTTGCTCAGGGAAAAGGACCTCTTAAAATTTAATGAGAAGGAAGGATTTACACTGTTTTTAATTCTCCTGCTTTTGTTATGATATTTTTTTCCTTGCAAGGAGGTTTTGAGGACGGTGTAACTGAGTGCACGCATGCGCATTGGCTTGAAAACGCATTTCATCTGTTTACAAGTTTCAGTTTAAGGGCAAAACCCTAAGGCAAGAAAATGCGTCATCGCTAGACTGTTGTGACCCTAGGGTATGTCCACGCCACGTTTGGGAAATGGGATGACTGCATGCCTAGACCTACTCAAAGTCAGTTTTATCCTCAGAGACACCAGTGTCTGAAGTGAATTGAAGATAAATCAGTTGCTTGCAGAACTTTGCTGGGTTTGGAGTCTGCTGGCAGCAATCCTCTCAAAGGTAACACTTGGCTTTTCCCCATCCTTCCCAGAGCATAACTTTTAGGTCAGACCTATGACATTTCAGGATTGCAGAAATTCACCAAGCTATAACACATCAGTAGCTTTGCATCACTAGAGACAAAAAGTGCCATTATTACTGGTTGTGCCATTTCCTATCCATGAAATTTGCTGTGGCTGAATAGTGAGCACAGGATTGTATTTACCGTCTGGACCTGCATTTGACATCACAGCCTTAATATAGGAATAGTCAGTGCTACGTGGACCAGCAATGGACAAGAACAATTTGAATCTCTGGATGTCGGGAGAAATTCTGTATGGAAGTTTTTACAGGGTGCTCGGTTGTTTGCTGCCACAAATTTCAATTTCATTGAAATTGATGTCAATGTAATTGAAATTTCTTTCGTAATCCTATTCTTTTTGGGAGATTATGAGTGCTAATCTGCATTCAGATATTCAGATATCCAGGCAAAAATGAAAAATACCCTGTAATTTTGTCGGACTATACCCTCCACTTGTACACCAGTAAGTTTTGTTCTCTTTTAGAATGTTTATTACCTGCAATTAGCTAATGTATTTTGTGTATTATTTTTTTTTTACTACAAATTATAGTGAATGGTAATGACAGTGGGGTTTTGGCAAAAATTGCCTTTTGAAAAATATATGTGATTTATTAACAGGGAAGCATGTTTTTTTCAGGTGGACACAACTGAGGGGTTACAAATACTAATACTTCAAGCAAACCTGTGCTTGTGATCTGATCGTTGTATCCAGGATTCAAACCAGCTTCCCTACAGAAGAAACCACACAGATTTTCTGTGTCTTTTATTTTCTGAGGTGAGCTGGGAATTGTGACCTTGGAGGCACTTTAAAGATTAAGCTGTCTTGCATATGTTCTCCTCATGCACCTTGAAGCTTGGGGGCATGACCAGCACTGTGGCCTCGCTGCCCCAGTCAGCGCCCAGAGCAGCAAGGCACTTTGCAGGTGTCTGCAAAGTGGGTATCTTGCTGTGCCGATGCTTCAGGCTGGCAGATTTCCATCCCAGTGAGAGGATAAGATAAGCATAAAACGTGTTTTCTGTAACAGATGGAAAAATGCTTGCCCCCAAAGACCTTACAGACTGTGAAAACTGCTGCAAAGCAGTACAATGTCAGCACCAAACCCAAGAGCCCGAGCACTGAATGCAGCACTGCAAATAAAGGAGTTTGTTAATCTCTAGCTGAACTTCAAAATGGTCATGAAGTAGCTGGGTGAAAGTGGGTTTCTTTCCAGACAAACAAACAAACGAAGAAACAAGCAAACAAGCAAGAATAATAGCATTAAAAGCAAATGGAACTAAGCTACTTTTAGAGAGTTCTTATCTTAAAACACGTAGGTCCATAAGCAAGTTTTCTATGAACTTGTATCCTGTGACTGAAGCAGCATCGGGAGCTTCATCTACAGCTGACACTGTGCTCTGTATGCTCTGTGTCTAATAAAGGCTTAGTTCATGTTGAAACCCTTCCTTTAGTTGCAAAATGTAAAGACTTCTTTTCTCTACTCAGCTGCCTGTTTTCACAAAAGAAACCCCAAAACAACCAAAACCATTAAAAATTATAGTAACTGAGCTATATTTGAGACCTCTGTCAAATCCAGCTGAAATCAGGCAATGAGTTCCAACATTACTAGGAGGGAATGTATACAGACACACAGCTGCATCTACATCCATGTAGTTACAGAAGGATAAACCAAGTCAACTTTGTTTTCACATGGAAAGGGGTATATTTTGGTAAATATTAAAATGCATCACTTTGTACAGAAAAGCAAGAAAGCAAACAAAATATTTTCTTTAAAATAATTGACATCTATATTTAAACCTGTTCCCTATTTTCCTTAGCAGTTTTGCGAGTTCCTTTCAAAATCATCAATTGCTTCAGTCAGGCTAAACATACATTTTCTGTTTACAAATATTTTGTGGTAAAATTGCACTCAGCAGCAGAGTAGAATAATTTCACTCATTGTTCTCCTGAAGAATGTGGTAGAACTCTTAATTAATCTAAGAAACTTGGGCCATTGAAGCCAACTGCTAACACTTTCAGGTCTGTGCCCGTGCACAAGAAGTCAGTGACCAAGAGTTCCCAGCTACAGAAATGCCTCTGGGAAATTTGTTCATTGTCTTAAAAATTGAGATAAAACCACTAGTTGTTTTACAGTCGGAGTAAAGTCGTTATTTACCTTGCTGTGTACTGCTGGTTGCTTTTGATTACTTCTTGTTGCATTTTGTCTTTTCACTTGTTGTTGAACTGTTGCTCAGGGGCAAGGACTGAGGAAGGTGCAGGATGCTGGAGGAATAGTTTAGTCCCCAAGAGGTTTGCAATGTAGACTGCTGGATAAAGTGAATAAAGCACAAGTAGTAACGGTGTCTACAGCCAGTGCCTACACAGTAAGTGTCTTCAACAATTACTGTTCCTGCAGCTTGTGGCACATGGTTACAGTTGTGTTCCTCACATTTCATGGGGTACTGTTGTATTTTCTCCCTTGCCTTTCTTCAATGCCATATTTCAGGTGGTGAATGAATGCTGCATATGGTTAATTAGGCGGAAGATGCTGAGTGCAGTTAGCAACAATTGCAAAGCAGGGCGGCAAAGAAGCATGTGTTAGAATATTCAGAATTTAACTCAATTTTATGCTTATCCCAGATGCATATCAATTTCTGCTTTCTAGAAGGAAATCAGCACCTTGCTATGAGTCTTGACCAGGCATTAGTTAATATGGATTTAAGTCAAGATTTTGGGTGGTTAAATCCAATTGTTAGTTTCAATTCAGTGGGTAAATTTAGAGGTTAAAATGTGCATTTGCTGTATCAGTCATCTGCACTTAGTTTAAGGATGGGGACCTCTATTCTGTCTCACAGACCAGCAACTCCTACTGAATTTCCAGTGCCTGTGGCAAAAATCAGCCTGTTCAGCTGTGCTTATCAGAGCTGCTCATTTCTTCAGCAAAAGCTGTGGGAGTTCAGGGTATGTGTGTGGCAGTCAGTCAAGCCCGTGTGTGTCTCACCTGGCCCAGTCCCGTTCACAACAGTGAAGTTGTGCAAGGTTAGGCCGGGCAAAGAGGTCTGCTTTTAATTGTGTGGGATGGAGATAAAGCTGCGCAAAAGTGAAATTAAACAGCTCTCCCCTTCAAAACCATTAGGATGATACAGCAAGCTCTGGCCCTTTCTATAATGAGGGCCAAGATGTTTGCACAGCCCTCGGTTCACAGCAAGCTGCTTTAATTAAACCTAGCCTAGCCCACGCATGAACCCGACTGGTGAATTTGGGTCGCCTGGAGGACGCGCCACCTCGTCCAGTTATCTCGGGAGAAAGTGGGGGCTGAGAATAAACACAATCCAGGCTGCACAGATGCCCGGGGCAACTCAATGCCGGTCTGCGGGGGATACCCGGGAGAGGGAGCCCCCGGGAGGGTCTGTGGCCCCCACCCTGCCTGTGGCCGCGTCCCGGGCCCTGCCGCCGCCCCCCGCACCCGGCGGGGACGGAGGGCTTGGTCTGGGGAAGAGCCCTGCAGCCCCTGCTGCCCCTCTCCTGCTTTAGGCTAGAAAGTACCCAGGTATCAAACGGAACCGAGGGATGGTATTGAAAGAGCAAGTGAGGCGGAAATTTAAAGCCCCTCTGCTAATAATAACAGTATAAATAACCGAAGACATCTTGTAAACAGTGCGGTCATAACCCTGAAACATTAAACAGCGCGGTGGGATCTGGCGCATCAGCTGCCGGCGGCCACTGCCGGTGCAGGGGGAGCGCCCCGCACTCCTGTTTATCTCAGCCTCATCTCCCACGGGCGCGCTGATCGATAGAGAGGAGATGTTTAAGTTAAAAATTCCCGGCACTGAGGACCGACTGTACTTCATCAATAGATCACTGCTCCTGTCCCCGCGGAGCGCAGCGGCCGGAGCGGCTCCCTCAGCGCCCGGGCGCTGGGCTGCGGAGCCGGGCCGGGCTCCCGCGGCGAGGACGAGCTGCAGACCCCGTCACCCCCTCCCCCAGGGGTTTGCTCCAGGTCTTTAGCTCCGGGGAAGCAGACCTCCCGTGGCCCGGGGCGGAGAGGCGGGATCCCCGCAGCGCGGCCGCTTCGCGGAGCGGCGGAGCCGGCGGAGGCGCAGTCCTTGCCCCGCCGAGCCCGAGAGTCTCAAACGAACACTTAACACCGCTCCGTGTTCAGTAGAAAGGAAGGTTTATTCACAGAAATAGAGCAGAACCTGCTTGAAGAAAATATATCTATATATCTTTAGGGTGAATTACTTCATAGAGATGACTGTCAAAGTCAGTTTTTCTAGGCATCTACATATTTCACAGGTCTCAGACAAAAGATACACGCGTGGTAGGTTTTGTTTGATCTCTGTCTTTTCTCTAGTAGCTCTTGAACCAGCAAGGCTGTGGTTGCAGGACATTCGACTGTACACGCATTTAATAAAGTTAAATAGAGTCAGGATCTCTCGGGGTGGATGGAGTCTTTGCTAGGGCACATTTGGTCTCCTCTGCGCCGGGAGAGCGGCTCTCCCCGTGGCTCTGCCCGGGGCCCGGGGCAGCGGCGGGTCCCTGCCCGCCCCGCCGCCCGCTCCACGGCCGCGCCGGGACGGACGCTGCTGGCCCGGCCGCGGGGCTCAGGATGCCGTCGGGCCGCACAAGCGGTTTGTGTTCACCACTTCTTTCAGGTCACTCTCGGGTTTGCCGGCTACCATAAAAGGCCAAGTCTGTAGCCAGGAAAAGACACGGGTGGGAAGGGGGTTACATTTGGAGAAATGCACATTGCAACGCTCATATCGCCGGCGCGTCCGGCTCGGGAGCGCCCGGGGGGGACCGAGCTCGGCATCCACCGCCTGAGTCCACTTCGGGCAGCGCTCAGCGGGGCTCAGGCTGGGCCAGTTGCCACTGGCTTCGGTGAGGACCCTTTTGCCTTTCGCCGGCGGCTGATGGCGCTTCGCCTCACAGCCGCGGCGGTCCCTCCCGGGCGTCCTCGGGGCGGCGGAGCCCGTCTGATTCGCGGCAGAAAGGAGGGAGAAAGGAGGGGGAGGAAGCCGCCCGGCTCCGGCACATCCGCATCTCCCCCGGCGCGATCGCCGCGGGCTCCCCGCCGCAGCCGCGCCGCCCCCCGCGTTTGGTCGTGACCGGCGTGGGGACTCTGACCCGCGGGAGCCGCCTCACGCCCCGCCGCGCTACCCGGGCGCAGGAGCCGCTCCCGGCCCCGGCAGCCCCCGGCCGCTCTCCCTGGCTTCCCGAGGCTCGGGGAGCATGTTTTGATGTGCCTCTGTGCGGGAATGGAGGGAGCTTATATCTATATTGGGTGCTGATTTTGTTTTACTTATTTTTTTCCGTGTCGTTGCAATGAGGATTTTGTTTTTAACTAAAAATGATCTCCCAGGCCCTTATCAGCTGACACAGTGGGTAACGTACTTTGCCTCTGAGTCCAGAGCTCAAAAGGCAGAGCCTGACCCCAGTGAAACGTCCCCAGATCCCCTGTGTGATCCGTTTTTTCATAAGGGTCTGCACATGTGGCCAGCGTAAAGGCTGTGTCTAAAAAGAGCCCTGGCAGATCTTGCTTACCCCCGGTTTACATCACTTGTACATATTTTTAGAGTAGGAAACTGAATGTTTCTGGCGACCGGGTATGGTCGGGAGATCCAGGGCTGCTCAGGAAAACTGTGTGGTGGGAGCAGCGGGAGGGACAGCACACAGCCCAGGGAGAGGCATTGTGGAGTGTGCCTGTGGCAGACACTCCTCTGGGGATTCTACACTGGTATTTATTTCTCCTGTGCCAGTTTACAGGAAAAGGAGAAATGTCCTGGACCCAGCAGTTGAGCACAGAGCCCCAAGAGTTCTGTTCTAAAAAGGTAGGGCTTGGGGATACTATTAAGGCAGGAAACATTAGGCTAGAGACTCAGGAGAAGAATAAGTCCTGAGTCCTTCCTCAAACGTACCCTTTTCTACCCAAATTCCTATACCTTCTCACTTGCAGGTAGAAAGCTGCCATTAGCCTTCTGAGGTATCTCAGTCATTTCTGGGGCAGTAAAGAGTAAAGCCTGCCCCTGCTTATTTGTGGCCAGCATGGCTGCCTGTCTTCTGGAGGGGGTTGCTAAGAACAGCAGAGGGGGCCCAGGAGGCTTGGCACTCAGGGCACAGGGCAGCAGGGTAGCTGGGAGCCTGTTCCCTTGCACACCACCCCTTTCCACCCCACTGGCACCAGACACTGTGAGAAGCACATCAAAATTTTCTCCCCGCACATGCCCCATCCCAGCCCCTCACCCACCTCTCCCCATGCACATTCACAGAGTGCCTGGCTCTGGCAGACTCTGACTTACCAAGTTGACTGGGTGGATGTAGCCGTTTTCATACTTGTCATTGGCCAGGATCTGCCTCAGGTGAGCAATGTAGCTGGAGGCCAATCTCAAGGTGTCCAGTTTGGAAAGTTTGGTGTCTGGGGGCACCCAGGGTAGGGTGGTCTTAAGCCTGGAGAAGGCTTTGCTAAGGACCCTCATCCTCGCCCTCTCCCTTGCGTTGGCAGCGTTTCTCTGTACCTGCTTTCCCTCCTGGCTCACTCCATTTAAAGGGCTCTTCTTGGGGGGAGCTTTTTTCCTCTTGCCCGAGGCCCCTCTCCCCTTCTGAGGGGAGCCATTCTCGCCATTGGATCCCTCCTCGTTGCTCTCGGTGGACGCCCCAAACTCTTTGTTAGTATCCATTTTCAGGCCATCGCACTCCAGCATCTCCACCTCCTGCAGATCTTCCACATCACTGAGGGACCCAGTGGACATGGTCTGGAAGATGCCAAACCACCAGCAGGAAAGGGGGGAGGGGGGGAGGAAGGGCAGCTCCTCAAATCTATTTCAAGGAGGCGTAGGACAGAAGGGGCGCCAGTATTTTCCTCCCCTTCCCTCCCCGCCCAGGACTAAGGCACAATACCAGTCCAGAGAGGATCCCCGCCCTCCCACCCCCCAACCCTTCTTTGCCCGTGTTTGAGGGAGGGAGTGAGATTGTGGGAGAGAGGGAGAGAGAGAGGGAGAGAGAAAGCTGAGGAATTTAGTGAGGACACTAGTAATTTATCTGGGGGATAAGAGAGGCGGATCCAGCCCAGGGGAGGGGCCCTGCCCACTGAGCACACCACATCCCCAATCACAGACCTTTGCACAGGACAGGGAATGAGGTATCCCAGCAAGCCTTTGCCGAGAGCTCAGAACTGGGATTAAAATCTTCACAACTGGACTAAAACAACTCACTCTCTCTCTCCCTACTCTGTCTTTCTATCCTCCCCCTTCCTCCTCCTCCTTCTCCTCCTCCTCCTCTTCTCCTTCCCCACTTCCCTTTCCAGCCCAGGGTTACTCTCCCCCTCTCTGCCTCCTAGATGACCCAGGCAGCTGGTGTCATGATTCTTGATGAAAGCCAAAATGGGTCATGAGCAGAGAGAGCGGCAGATCCACCAGCCAAGCCTTCCAGGGAGCTTTGTAATGCGTGCCGTCAAAACGCTCTCCTGTAACCTAATCTGGGGGAGATTTGTGGATGATTATATTTGCGAACGCATCCTGTCCAGCTAGTAGCGTATTCCAGAAAGGGAGTGCTCCGCCGCCTGGCCAGCAGTGTGGACCTTCCCGTCACAGCCCAGGGGCTGGAGGCAGGACGATCTGACTTCTTCCAGTCTTCCGGGGTGATGTCCGACAAGTCCCGGTCCCCTCTCAGTCTGTGAGTCCTCCCAGCTGTGAATGTTGCGGAGGCTTCCTGGTCCACAGGTGTGCCAAGTGGCCAAGATCCCAGCAGTCTCTGAGCCCCACTGAGCCGAGGGAAAGTGTTGTGCTGCTGTGGAGGGTCTGTGTGGCTGCGGACAGGGCAGCAAGGGTGTGCATGAAATGAAGGAAACGGGGGGGGAGGGGGTTTATTGGGTGGTAGAGTTCCCACAGAAAAGAAACCTTTACTTGGTGTGCAGAGCAGATGTCACTGGCTCATTCTGCCATATCCGTGGAGTGTTTTGTCTGCTGATTTGTGCATGCTCAAAAGTCAGGGAGTTTTGCCTGAATAAAGAGGCAAGATAAGGGACAAGTTCCCTTCTGTGAGAGCGGTGGGACTGAGGGCATTAGGCCGGGCTCTGCAACCGCTGAAGCCAAACATTCCCAGTGATTTTACCACAAGTGTGAATGAGCAGGTTGCTGTGTAATTTGAATGAACAGACTTACGCTGCTGTTACAAACTTATGACTTGTGTATTCAGTCTCAGCAGAGCAGGCTTTTGAAAGCAGTTAACCTTGTCTTATCACTTCTTCCTCTCTATGTGAAATGGTCTCCTAAATCCACATTTGGAGCCTGAAGAGGCCAGTGAAACAGGAACTTGCTCCCATAGCTCCTTCTCTCCTCACACTTTTCCTGAAACCTCATAAGTCCCTGTGCAGCCTGGGTTTTGAACACGAGGAACTAAAGAACTGGGCATCATCTGGACACAGGGACTGATCTGATTGCAGGAGCAATTCCATTTATTCAGCTGCTTACCTGAGAATTCATGTAGCTCCGGACAAAAATGTGCAGCTTCAGATGTCACTACGGCTCACAGTGACTTCACAGTGAATCCAAAGTCACTGGAGCCACAGGAAAAGTCTCTTGCTCATCTGTGGGAGCATCACATGGGGTTTTCTGCATGCACTAAAAGAGCCCAACCATCCAAGCATCCAAACAAAAACTGTGGAGGGCCAAACTGGTATGTCTGAGGAATGCTGTGTACTGTCTGCAGACTAAATTTTCAGTAGCAGAGAGAGTGTCATTTTTGATAACAGCAAGGAAGCCTTGCCTATCTCCTGATCCATCTCAGTTCCTTGGCTCATGTAAGCCAGAAGAAAAAATGGTAGATCTGAACTTTAAACCACCTCTTTATCATTTGTCTGGAAGATAACACCTTCCTACTCACAATAGGATAAGTACATTAAGATATCGTATCTCCAAGCCCTGGGCTCTTGGGAATTCACTAAGTTCTAACTTCATGTGTGTTAACTGTGCCTTGTTTGTGTTTTCTCTGTATATAAACTAAACAGATTTTCAGCATATAATTTCTAATTAATGAATTATCTTTGCTTTCTTTTTTTCTTTTTTCTTTTTTTTTTTTTTTATAACATTACTGTTGCAGATCCAAAATATTAATAATCACCAGCATGGAGATTTATGAGTCTCCTTATTTTCTAGGCCTGATTGTTGTTTGTGCAGGTGGAGATTTAAATGGCCATATCCATTGCAGAGATTTATAGTCCAAGTGATTGATGTTACAATTGAGCTAAAAGACTCTTACTGGAGCAAGAATGACAGAAAACCAGGTTGAAGTTGCTTGTGTCTCTGAGCATGAATGACCAGAAAGGACAAAATCCCATCAAAATTTCAGCATCAGAAATTCCCAGAAGAAGAAAACAAATAAAAAGGTGTATACTTGTAGCCTTTCCATCACGTATTTTTAACTTTACTTTAGTAATTTCTAAACTTTTGTTGTAAATAGCAGAAGGAATGATCTGGCTTTTTAAAAATGCCTTTAGTATGCTGCTACATGTGCATTCTGAATATCAAGGTATGTATATAAGTGTGTTGTGAGCCTTTAGAATTTTCACACATTTGTAGTTTTTACTTATTTACACACATTATAAAATTCTCAGGGTCATTAAAATTGACCTAATACAGACCACACACATTTGTGGAGACACAGGACACATTTTTGTATTCATTTTGTGGAGATTATTGCATGTATGTGATATATACTCATGTACATGTAGTATAATGTACTTTATTTCTCTATGCATGCAAACTACTACACTCTTAAAACAACATATTTTTCCATTTTTCCTTCTCCAAGGGAGCCAGCATGGGCAGAATTAAAAAACCCATATCCTCTCATCTCCCAGTAACTCCTACTTCCTTATTTGTTTGTTGTATGACTTGAACCGCTTCTTTTCCAGCTTTCCTCCTCCTTCTCTCCCACCTGGCTTGTACCCCTAATCCGGCTCCCAATTTCAATCCTTTCCCCCTCATCTGAATTTCTTTGCCCAGCCCTTCTGACTCTGTGAATCACAACCCTGACTTTTAGTAGAGACAGAGTGGAAACCAACCCAGTGCTATAGGGTAACACTGGGGTGCCTGCAGCCACCCAGATAATGATGGGACCACTTGCTTCTCCAGTTAGATGACTGGAACTACAGACTGGTCATTGGATTAATAACTGGTTGGCAAAGACAGATGGAGCTAAAGTCCTTTTGGCCTTTCCAGTGCATTCACTTCATTCATGTTTTAAAAAGGAAGTTGAAATACTGGCATGAGGAACATTAAAGCAAATCTGTGGATTTACCCTGTAATTACTTTCTCCTCTTTGTTGCTCTGGCTACACAGGACCATGCATCTCTCTCTTTCTCCTAATTCAGACCCACTAAGACAGGCCATTTAGGACATGCTAGGGGTGCTGGAGACAGAGATTTGGAATACCTGGTCTGAAGGGGCTCAGATGAGGGACACATCACACAGGCTTATGCTGGTCTATGGTAGGTTACAAATTTGCCTCTAGAAAAGAAGTCCCACTTTTTATGCCTCCAATCTTCTGTTCTCTGTGCAGGAATAACATGGTAATTTGAAAATAGGTTTGGAACTTGAGGCCAAGATTTCTGCAAGTGTCTCATGGTTTTTCATGGCACAGCTTGGTTTATTTTTTGACGTTCTGTGTCATTTATCAAGGCACCATATTTTTATTGCACATTGAACAATCACCCTAGAAGAAAGTCAGATCACCCACACTGAGGAAAACAATCAGTTGCTGGTTTTAAAAATATTTAACAGTATAATACAGGTGTTTTCCTGGGAAGTCACCCACAGGCAGCCAGCTGATCATGAATCGAGTTCAGTCAGGTTTGAGAATAATTAGGAATAAAAGTACAACTGGATTAGGGTTTTCAAGTTGCTGCTTTTAAAAAAATTCTGGTTGCACTGAGATTTCTCCTGGTCATTCTGGGTCTCACCTGGAAATCAAGGAAAATGGTAGAATGCCACGGGTAGAAAGCATGAGTAACTTGGAGCCTTTAGCAGCAGTCTCGTGTCCTGAAGAAAGCGACTGGCTTCATCCAGTCTCCGAACAGAGTCGAGTCGAGCATCAGAGCTCTCGCAGAGTTTCTTAGTTCATGCACAGAGGTTTAATTTAAGCAGGGAAGTAAAGAGATGAGAAAGGGTTCTTTTCCGCTTATTGCCAGCAGGGTTTTATTACTGGAGCATGGAGTGTGGTAAAAGACTCCAAAATGGTGGTCAGGGGCGTGTTATAGTACGGAGGAGAGGGAAGGGCAGTCGGGAGAGAGCCAATCACTGCGGAGGATTACAATGATTGACAGGAGTGCTGGCCAGTCAGTTGGCTGTCTGCACGCGGCACAGGAAGCAATGAGCTGTCCCCCTGGGCGGGGACAGCCCCCACCGCTGCAGCCGGGGAGCTCCCACGGCCCGCCACTCCCAGCTGCATCGTGCCAGGGGGGAAAGGACTGGCCCCCGCGGCTCTCGGCACGGCAGGGCTGGGCCGGGTCGTCAGCCACGCTCAGAGACAGCACAAGAGTAGAAGGACTTTAGAAGCATACTTTCACAAACCTTAAGTGAAATTATGCCAATAATATAATATTATATACAAATAAGGTAGCACTAATAGTACTAATAATATAGGATATTGTAGAGTATGGATAGTGCTGGGGAAATCAATCAAAATTGTTTGTAACAGTGGAGTGGCTTTTTGGAAGGGTCAGGGCACTGGAACCCTCCCACAGCTCTTTTCCAGTGGTTTGTGTCTGTTTCTGGTCATAGTTTTGGTTTGAAAGGTAAAAGACATTGTGAAAAATAACATAAAACAATACACAAGGAAAAAAAGTAATGTTGCTGCCAAGACAGTAAAAAGGCTGTCCTGGAGACCTGACTCAAGGGGCACATATTTGTATGTGATACCAGCATCACTGTCCCTCCCCAAGAAATCCCAGTGTCTTCAATCAGAGCTGCAAAAAATCAGAGCTACTTAACAAACTGTTTTCTGGAAATTATTGTGGGGAAAAAGAACCCAACAATATTTCCTTCTATTTTCATTTTGAAATATCTGAAGGTTTTGTGAATCCCTAGACTGGAAAAAAAATCAGTCTTATTGATTAGAAAATTTAAAAGGAAACAAACTGTATTGTCAAGAAAATTTATGTAGAAAAATATTCAGGAACTATAATTCCATCTCATGTGATTTTTAAAACTATTTTTCATTTTGATATTTAAAAAAAATATAACAAACCCATTGAAACTCTGGGAAGTGGAGGTCAAGAAAAGTTTCTTTAGTGGATATTGAAAAAATATTTTATGAAACTCAAAATGCCTAATTCCAGATTTAGTATTTTAATCTTTTTTGTCACATTGATGACAAAACCTGTGACAAATGTAAGTAGTACTTTTGTCTATCACAGGGAGTATCTGTACATGTAATAACTGGATGACTTCTACCTTCCAGACTTATGCCACCTAGTACTTTTTTCTTGAGTGGCTCCACAAAAATCATCAGGGCTGCTCACAGGGTAAACCAGTCCGTATGAACAAGACTAGCAAAAACTGCCTCTATAGAAGCAAAGTCGTGATTAAACATCCTAATGCCTAAGAGAGATACTCACAACCAGGTATGTGCCTTAATCACAAAGGATGCATCAATTCATGAAATCCTGATGGGACTCACATCCCCCTCCTATTCCAGATCTCTGGTGAGGACTTTGAGACTTCAGCTGTGTTAAGCAATGTCTGGCTGTGAGCTAGAAGCTGTGTCTAGAAGTTGTGTACACCAGAAACAAGATGCATTTAAGATGTAGAAGTTACTGAAGTAGAAACAAAACATCTAATCCTTGACATGAGTGCTCAGCCGAAACTTTCAATGAACTATTCCCAGATGTGCCAGTGAATCTCCTTTTACTGGATGCTTGTGAAGCAAACCTAGGAGAAATTGGCTTGGTTGGCCAGAGCATGGGGCTAAAATTACCAGGGTCATGGGTTTGATCCCTGTATGGGCCATTCATTTGAGAGCTGGACTTGATGATCCTTGTCCCTTCCAACTCAGAGTATTCTATGAAATCTAAGTGGATGTGTCATGCTTGTTTTATTATTTATTCCTATACAAAAGGAGACTCACAGCCAGTGAGGAGAGGTATCCTCTTTCATCTTTACTGCAGAGACTATTACTATGCAGTGCTTCCAGAATGCATCTCTGAAATATTATTAGATAGTTGACATTGTAAACTGCAGATTCTTTAAGGAAGTGGTCAAAAGAGAAATATGCCAAAAGCCAATATATCTTATGCAAAATAGTCATCAAAGGATTAAAGTGCAGGCATAACTGTTTTATTTTGAATATCTCTTTCCGTGATGTTTCTTTATTGGCTAATCCTTTGCATTTTTGTGATTTAAAGACATGATGAAATTTGTCAATAAGAAATAAGTTTTCTTTGCCTTCCAGTAATTAGCACATTGGATAAAGTTTTGGAAAATTAAAGATTTTTTCTTCGGAGAGAAGTTTGGAAAAGAAGAACACTTTGTAGGGGAGTGGCAGGAAGAATGTCAGCTATTCTGGTGAGATTTTATTACTTGCATGGTTTATGGCATGATGTGTGTATATGTAGACACAGATTTTCTAAAATTCCTATTCACTTAAAGTGCTCAGAGTTTCTGAAAGTTGGGTTCCCACCGCATCCATCATTAACCCAGTTGGACTATGGTTGGACTATGTCCTCTGTTCCCATCCAAGTGAAACACCACATGCTGGAACCCACTCTTAGAGTAAGAGCTGCCTTACTCTATTAGAAATTAGGTTGGCCACAATTTGTGCTATGGGACTCCCCTGAGCTCCATTTGTCATGGAGGCTTTGCATTTTACCATAGGTGGCCACATTAAGCCTTTAAAAACACACACTGAACCACAGTGACATAGCTGCAAAAATATTTTGGCTAAAAATACCGATGTAATAAACCAGCAAACTGGCAATATTCAGCTATCCGTGTGTGTGATCATACATAGGGGTTCACCCAGCTCAGTAGCTGGCTGAAGAGCGTATGTGTTGTGGATGGGTCTGAAATGGGAATGTTAGCTGGCAAGACAAAGGAGAAAGCAGATTACACGCCCTACTCAAGTGACATAGAAAGACCACAGTCACTGTGCATTTCTTTTGACTCTGACAGGCCTTATACGTGCCTCACAAACTGTGACTCTCAGAGGTCCTGGAACATCCCCAAAGTGGGGTCATGGCACTTTGCCACAGTGCAGTCCTCTTTTTTTGGTTTTATGGTGTGTATCATGGTTCATAATACATATAGAAAATGGTGTTGTTTTAGAAAGTGGTATTGCAAAGGCACATAATAAAAGTCTATTTAAGTAATTTGGAAGAAACAAATAGCTTTAAAAATGAACCAGGGGATAGCATACAAAGGAGACCGTAAATGTGTATTGCAGCAGAATCCCACGAGGCTGAGAAAGGACCAAAGAACTGAAACTACAGACGTGAGGGAGGAAAAAGCCTCAAGTATGGACTGTGAAGGTAGGCTGGCTCTCTTTCTCCTCCCTGCTCTTCTTTTCTTCTTTTGTGTGTACAGATCCAGTGTTATACTCAGGCTCTCTAGTCTGCAGTTTGTAATTGGGGGTGTGACTAACTCAGAAGGAAAGGTTAAAGGAGGAAAACAGAGATGCGTCATCAGACCTTTTGTTTGCCAGGTCCAGCACACTTGTGCAGTTCAGTAAGGGGAAATACAAAACAACATTTAAGAGCTGCTCTGAGCCTATCCAAAGCAGAAAGGGCAAGTTTTTTAAAACTTCCATGAAGTTAAGGCATCTGTTCCAAGGGATTAAAGTAGCCTGGTTTTTTTAGGAGGAATGGTATGGGTCTCAGATATGTATCTGCTTATGTTTTAAAATCAGATGGGGTGATGGTTGAGGCTAGTATGGAGAGGTACATTATCCAGAACCTCCTGATTTTACACAATAAGAAGGGATTTTGATGCCTTATTTCAATCTCCATATCATTTCAGCTTGTTCTACCCTGCACAATAGATGTCCATTTGCCAAACTTTGCACAAAACAAGGCAAGTCTTTCTTTCTCATGCAGTCTGTTTGGATTACACTGCAAATTTACCAGACACCATATATCATGCTATTTAATGTATACCAAGATTTGGTGGCAGAAGTGTCTTGAAGGAGTGAACAAAGATGTACTTGTGATCACTCTGAGCTGGATTGACTGAAATTTCCACAGAGTGGAAAAGATGTGTGACATTGCACCCAAATGTTTTCTCTTAACACTGGGAATGAATTCTTCAAAAATGTTTTCCATATATGCAAAACCCTGACTGGGAAGCTGCTCAGCCAGTCTGAGCACAGGGCCTTCAAGGGGAGTCACAATGCAAACTTCCATAGGGTGTCAATGCGCACTGGACATCTGGGGCTTTTCAGGGTGAGAGCTTGTTCTGTCCTGAAGAATATGCATTTCCAGGGAAAGCCTCTGTGAGCTGCCTGACGCAGCACCCATAGCAATACAACACATCGTCTTTCTATTTCTCTTCCCCCATGCCCTGACTCACTGTAGTCTTTCATCTCTTCTTGGCAGTGTATAGCCAGAACCCTTTTTTAGATGCAAGCCCTGGATTTTCCCTGCATTTCTGAGTGTTGGTGGAATTACTCTTATAGCTAATGGCCTAGTGACATGTGTAACACAACCTTGCTTTTACAATTTGTGGTGCAAATTAACAAAGTGCAAACTTAGGCTGCTTTAAAAGAGACAAACTCTTCTTTGATTAAGACTCTAGCCAGAGACCTGAGGTTTGTGCCTTGATTTCCTTCTATGTTACGGGCTTTCTAAGTGGCCACAAAAGTAGGATCCTTTCTACTCCAGTCTCTCAGTTGCAAAAAAGGGATGAGAACACTTCCCTGCCCTACAGAAACATTATGAAGGGCTTAGGCACTATGGTAATGGATACAGAGGGTAGCTAAGATAAATAACCTGATAGTTGCAAGAAAATGATTGATGTTAGAATACTACAAATATGTTGAAAGCCTAAAATATCTTTGTGATGTCTCCTCATTTCTTGAAATGCCAATTAACATTTTTCACTCAGATACCTGATGTTTACATTGGCACATTTTTATGCTCACATGTCTTACAAAATGGATACTTGCTTGACTTTGATTTTAGATGAAAGCACTCATCTCTCAACCTCATAGTAATTCTGAAAGATGGAAAAGTTGCTTTCATAGGAAGAAAAACAATGAGTTTTGATCCTGCTAGTGATGAGTGAAAAGCCAAAACTTTAATAAACAGAGGAGTACCATCATTGGTAACACTATAGCACAAGTAGCAAATCACCATTGACTAAATTACTGCAAAGTCCCAAAGCGCTCTGTGAAGAAAAATAAAGTGTTACTTTGGTTTCCTGTAATCCTTCCTCAGTAAAAACACTGGATTCCCTTAGGAGAGTTAAAATCCATTACTAGGCTTCTTTATGCCTTTTTGTAACTAATTGTCTCTTCCATGAAGGGTCTTACTTCCTTAAACCATGAGGTAATGCAGACTCTTAGGGTGCAGTGAGGCTGCAGAGAACTCAGCTTTTATGCCCATCTTCCTTACATGTCATTTTTTTTTCAGTTTCCGCACTCCACCTCACAGCTTTCTAAGGCTTTTCTGGTACTTACCTGTGCAGTGTCTGTGTTGCGTGCAGGATAACGTGCTCTGAAAGCTCTTCTCAGGGGTGCAGGAAGCAGCCAGGCAGGCATGCCACCTGAAGCAGAGCCTTTTGTACCACCAGCAGAACAAAGCTGGGTTTGTTAGAAGGAGGAGTACAGCTTCCTTTGCTTCCCTAATAGCTGAACATACACTCAGCTCACCAGAGCAAGCTTAGTGGTTTGTTCTCACCCAAGGTACTGCTTTTTCCTACAACCATGTATCATGACTACTTTTGTTTCCCATTATTGTATGCCACCCTTCCCCTTTCCACACTGCTGGTCTCACAGCAAATTCAAAAATGTTGCAGCTTGTTCTGTCCAGGTTTGTTTCTCAGTGACGTAAATAGCTCATTTAACTAAAGCTGCTAAAGAAACTTCTCACATAATATTCTCCAATTTCTGCAGCTGAATGATAAAAGCACACACTTGTAACTCCATAAGCTACATCTGAGCTGAGTTTGAGCTCCTCAGTATACAAAAATGAATGCAAATTTTTATAAATAGGTAAATGTGTTTACAAGCACAATTGTAGAGGCTGGGCTCTGTAATATATCAGGAGGTCCTTTGATACTAAACTTACTTGAACATGGGGCATGTAATTATACAAGTGTTATAGTGTGCAAGCAACTACAAAAATAGTCAAGTAATTTCTTTATTGATCTGTCCCTTTCAATTCTGAACCATTGTTCTTATAGTAAAGTTGTAAAATACATATCTTGCTTCTTGATTTTTTGTTTTATTTTGAAGAAATGGATGAGGAAAGCTAAACAGCTCCAGAATATACAACCCTATACAAGGTGTTGGAGAGGGGGGAGGGTGGCTCAGTGATGAATGAGCAGTCGTTCAATTGTTTTCTTTCTTGCAGAAATCAGAGACAGAGTACAGTTTATCTTACCCTGACTTTTAGCAAGACAGATTGCCAGGCAAAACCCCTGGGTTGAAGTCATCCAACCACCAAGTAGAGTAAAGAGACCATTGCTGTTACCTTTACCAGACTGACCCCCACCCTCAGTGCCTTTTAAAAGTCTACAGTGTTTCTTTCTGAGGTTCTAATATGAACTTCAGCTACTTTCACACCATTTTTTATGCTGAATTCAATCTGGAATGTTTTATTTGGGGCCCAAATCCTTCACTCTTAGACAGGCTGAGACCAACTCATCTGTGTGCATCCCTTGCAAATGACAGTCACTGCTTCAGAATTTCCCCTCATGCTCTGTTTAATCCGCCCCCATACTTTATTTCAGCTGCCACTGAACTTGGTTGCCTCTAGTTTGAATGCTTCAGGCCTGTGCTACTACACTGACATCAGTCAAACCACTCTTTCACCTCCTGCATGTGAACATAGAGGAGAACCGTCTGCTGAGAGGTGAAAATCCCTGAATAATGGCAAGCTAACTCCAAGACAGACTGTCATTGTCCCAGATTTTTTCCTGCACTTCCCTTTAGTTGTATTTTTCTTACCAACTCCGTTCCAGTGGTTTGGAACAATACTTCTGGATGTGGCATCCTACCTATATCTGAGAGGCAACATAGATCATAAGTGCCTTTAATGATGCCCTGAAGGTGCATATTTCCCAGTGACAACTTTAAATGGATCAGTAGCTTAAGTCAGCTGAAAAGAAACTGGGCCAATGTGCGCTTTATTGAACAGTTTAATAAAATTTAGAGGAGCACAAAAGGCAGGACAGACAGAAAGAGTTAAAAGGGAAAGATGGATGCACTTGCAGTATCTGTTTCTTGCAAGTGTCTGTAATGTGTTTATACAGCTCTCAGCCAGGCTAGCGGATAATTAAAGGGAAGAACTGACACTAGACACTACTCCACCTTATACACTATGGTGTGGGGAAAGTCACACAAGTGGGATCGTAAGAAAACAGCAGCAAATTCCCTTCTTTTTGATTTTCTTCTGTCTTGCAGTTAGAGGGATGCCTGACTAGTCCACACTGGTGGGAGAGTGTTAAAATATATTGATGAAGTTAGGGTCCAAATAGATCCTTCAGCATGACAATCAAGTATTTTATAAATTCTGACCACAACAGCACAAACACCTTTGCCATGGTCCAGTTCAGCAGGATGTACCCTCCTCAGCATAAATCCATCCCATATCTGCCTATTCCTACAGCTACAGACTATACTTCTGCCTCGGATGTGTCTTTCCGTGAAATCAAGTATAGATTTGAGTCTTTGTCTAAGCTCAGATGAACATACTCTGGGTGGGTAGGAATGTCTTGGCAACAGTGTGATTTCCATGCATGTTTGTGATCACAGGAGTAATTACCTGTTCTCTGACCATGTGAGGGGTCAAAGAAGACCATCCTCCCTCTGTACTGCCCAGACCACTTGGCCAATTTGTCAAGAATCCCATAGGATAAATATCTGTCTCCAGAGGCCTTTATAGTGACAAATCCAAATAAATCAGGGTCACTTTTACTGAGCACTTCAGCAGACAGCTCAGATTTAATGAATCAGCCTTCAGACCCCCAAGGAAGCTTTTCTTTCCCAAGACCAAGGGGAACAAATATTTGACAAAATTTGCTTGCAGGGTAAAATTCTATCGATCCATTCTGTGATATTTTGTGATTGCTGTTAGCAATACCACTAACAGTGTTTTAAAAAGCACTGGGAATGCAGCAAAGAGCTCTCAGGATCAGCTGTATGATCAGTGTGCCCTGTGCAGAGAAAAGGAGGCTGCTATAGATCAGATTATTTTCCTCATCACTGGTTGAGGGTGGACTTTGCATTCCTTTACTGGTGCCCTTCTGCAGTTTTGGCTGGAACTCCCCACCAACATTAAAAAAACCAAAAAAACAAAAAAAAA